>JAVCKZ010109149.1:0-10410 GCA_034780755.1 Lepetodrilus elevatus | reverse complement strand
CTGAAATGTTAATTACAGTACAATATCGCGTCTCATGGGACGTCAGCAACAAATTGGACACGTTTAAGACCGACCACTATATTTACATTACAATACTTGTTCTCTCGCAGTTTGGTAATGATAACACAATACGATTTCTCATCCTAACTCTCATTGTAGCATAGCTAACAGCACAACATGTATTGGGTTTCGTAATGACACGTTCGATATATAGCTCGAGTTACTAAACGGTCAAATTTCCGCGTGTTCATCAATCACTTTCAAATAATTTATTTAACTTATAAAATTTTAATGTAGGTCAGTTCATATAATAGCTGTCAGTTTTGTGACACTCGGACGATCCCACACGAAAGATGGCTGTATTATGATAACATGCATATTTTCATGTGTCATTACCGTAAACAAATCAGCACTTGGGTTGGGAACATGACCAACATTTCTGACACTTTGCTAGCGAAAACGGTTACCGGACTTTACCCAGCAGCGATCAGTCGCAAACATATATAATTATGTACATTATATATACAGGCTACACATGTAGGGCCTATAATAACGAGATTACAAGCTCGGGAGTGAGACATTAGCGCCCTTTCGAATCAGAGGACTATACCGGAAGTTACAGGGAAGACATAATTATGCTGCGCACGTCCTAGGACGCTATCGTCGATCCAGATGATCAGATTTTCGAAAAGCCTTTGCCTCCTAACTAGAATTTTCAAATGTTCTCATCAGAGGGCGCGAACACAAAACATGATATCTGGCACAGCACTTTAAACAGAAACTAGTTGGCGAGTTATATATTACCTCTGTTTGTACATGTATAGCGTGAATACTGATATACTAGTAATCAATTTAATTTTGCTACGCCCAGATAACATACATGACATCTAAACAAGTGGTGACTTTTATATGGAATCATTCGTACATACTGCTATATCCCAGATCCAGGTCATTAATATACGTTGGATACTAAAACGACATTTATATAGCATAATAAATCCAATGACAGTTATCCCAAGATGAGAAGAAATTACAGATATAAACTTTTTTTATGTTCCATAATAATTTTCTATTTAAAAGCTAAATTTCATGTAATTTGAATAATTACATGACATTTAACTAAATAGAAAATTGATACATACAGTTAAACATTGTTTATGCTATAATACACACTTGTACGAACATGCATGCATTCCATCCATCAATCGTCCGAAAAAACGATCAATATGTCAATAACTCACCCTTTATCGACATCCCTGTCTGCAATAACACAACAATAACATCAATATAATCCACGTTCAGTATTTCTCGGCGCATGTATCAAAACTGTCCAATTTCCCGTGACTGTGATTGCTCCAATAGTTTATCCTACGCCCTGGCCCCTGATTTCCTCAGTGTCTCCGAGTTCTGCGAGAGGTCGGCCTATTAGAGCACGCACGATCAATCACAGACGGTATACAATAGTTACAGTCAATCTGTCCCTAGGGTGTGTTTATTTCACAACATCACCTAACTTCAACTTGAGGATAGCTATGAGAAAAAAACGAATGTATACTTTCATTCTGTGAGGACTTATTTGGTGTGAGTTACATAGCACATGGCTATAGGGTTACGTCTAATGTAAGTTACGTTACATGTGTTGAGTTAGTCACCTCTTATGTTCCTTTTGTGATTTAAAAAATATTTATTTTATAATTTCTTTATTTTTCAAAGTTTTTAAGTGAGTATTTGTGAGTTATGGAAACTGTGAGTTTGCATTACTTTGAATTTAATTTCCCCAATGAAAGTTACGAATTGTGAGAGTTACGTATACAGTGAGTTACGTATGTTGTTTGTGAACGGTTGTTTGAGTTACATTATTTACAGGTTAATTTACTCATTTATTGAGTTAGCTAGACAGGTAGGCTATTAAACGGAAACTGGAGGTTTGCATCTCATTCTTCTCTCATGCACTATTCATACGGCACACAATTGCACAATAATTACATGGCACATCGTTACTCACAATTGATTTTTTGTTTAGTTTAAAAAAAAATAAAAATCTTAATGACAATGAAAATGTTTCTTCCCCCGGTACCTTTCCTAACTGTTCGAATGCTTTCGTTATAAAAGAACAATCCAAGTGTTTTCTAAATCTGATGCGCAGTTAAGCACGTACCACGGCATTGCACGTTTGCCCTTGACATGAACCAGACACCACCATTACAAGTTCAGCTAGTATTCGACAAGAATGTCGATACATTTTGTTAGAAAAGATGGTTTTCACCTTAGAATACCCCAAATACTAGGGGTGTAACGATGCATCGAACTATCGATAGATCGCGATAGCGAGTGGTCCGATAGCAATACATCGATAGTAATTTGAACTATCGATTATTTCCATCGATAGTACCATCAACTATCGATAGTTTCGATAGTGTACTATTTTTAAAAACTATGTAAATTAGTTGAAAACCCTCGAACATTTCAACACTTTTGGCAATTAACATGTTTGTTTACAATATTTTGATAACAGCGTACTATTGTCTTACATTGCATTAATTAAATACCAGTTATATGTCCATTAATTAGCCACTATATTACAAATAATTAGCCATCTTTTAGCATTTAGGTTTTTGTGCCTTTAAATATCTTGTCTAAATATCTTGTCACGCCTGTACTGTACAGGTAATTCCAGGGAGCATCCCCGTTCAAAACTAGGACATACCGTCACCTTGAATTAATAAATATAAATACATATTGATAACTATTTTATAGTAGGAATTGAGAAATAAGTACTGTATAGTTTCAGGTAGAACTTCGCCTGACCACTATAATTATACCAAAGTAAGTATCTTCTATATACTATTAGTATTAGTAGAAAGTATATGACGTTTAAAACAGTTGCAAACAGTTGACTAGTGAAGAGATATTATTTAGATACCGATAAAGCGGAGGGCGGAACAATTTCATACGCCGCTTTTCCTTGTTATAATTAGTTAGTTGTAACAGTCAATACATCCATACAGATATAATCCCTTCTCGTGCTGTGACACAATTGACACACATTTTCGGCTTGGTGAAGATCCATGGAATTGATTTCGTGTACAACCGACGGTCAAATGTTGATTCTCTATCTCCAGAACGTCATCGCAGTGCCAGTGGTAGAAACAATTATTTTGAGAGAAAAATGACGCGTCTTTTGTTGCTAAATTACTTGTAAATGGTGGAGCTGATGTTTGCGTGTCCGTGTTAGAGTCAATCTCCTTAAAAATAAGTGACACTGAATAGCGCCACGCCTTGTTATTGATTACGCTACCCTCGCGGTGTTGACGGGTTGTCAGCCATGTTGACGTCGCGGTAAACGTTGCACCTGGACAAACTACAGAGCTAAGTGATCAGGTGTATTCATACAGGTGTATACAGCTAGCCTAGTAACCGCCAGTACACACGTACGACTGAACTACAAGTAAATGACATTCAACTGTCTTGAGTTTTTCATAGTATTATGTGTATGGACATTTAACCTAAGATTCAAAATGTGAACAATGGCATGATCTGTATGCGATACAAGAATCAACCTGACAGTCGAGTGTCACAATAAATTGTATTTCAGTCCTACGTGAAAATAATTATATATGACATCATCCTATATCTCTGATATTAATTTCCTTTTATTAAGAAAACCATCCACCAAAGACAAGTGGTAGCATATATTTCTGCCTCAAAGCAAATGTGCAGATGCGAAATGTGAAGTGCATACTATTCGCATAATTAAGTTATAATAATATAATGCTCAAGTTATAAAAATGCATAGTCTGGTCATTGATTTTAATTTGAGCATTTCTGACACACAGCTTCGTCAATAATTATTAATATGTATAATATACTTGTATTTCAAGTTATAGAATTACATGCTGTTCATACATATCCATTTAATAAATCCATTCCATTCTATAAAAAGAATGTTAAAACATTGCTTCATATTTTTGTATAATTATCTTTATATGTGGAATGTGCATATATAAACCTCTACGCTGCAATTAATTCACTATATCCGTGTATATGCATGTACACAGGTCTCGTGCCAATGGACAATTACGGGCGATCAGATTCAATTAGGCCACTGACGAGAGGTATATGGAGACAGAGTGACACCTGCCTGAGCAATGTACCGCAGAACCTCAGAACCTCAGAACATGTGAATATTCTGTGTTTACGAAGACCTGCCTCAACCTCCATTCCTCGCTTCCGGTTCCGCTCCGCATCAAATGCACAGCCGTACAAAAGCACGCCTATTCTTTATACCACAGAGTCTCCTCTCTGTGTCGTGACTGTCTATTGTCCGCCTCCGGAGTCAGAAACATGGAGATATAAGATATAAGACACAAATATAAGCGATAGTTTAATAAGCTACAGAATGACATACATATACTATAGTATAGCAACGAGTCAACGACCTTGACTTTTACTGCCATTTTGTGTGAATGTATAGTGAACGCTACATACATGTCTTAGAGACGTCCATAATGGATAGATAATACAGTCAATATATTCACAAGTAAAGCAGATTGACTGATCTCATGGATCTGACTGTTGATATACAGCTATGTCTGTATTCATCTACGTAGAAACATGTTACAACATCTTCAACAACATGACATTAGCCCGCGTTTAACTTGAATCGACTATTTGCATAACAATATCAATAGTGAAATACACCCATGTTGGATATTTCTCGGGATATGCAGCCACATTTCCTAAGCTAAATCCAATAATTCATTCAATCAACACATTGTCTTTATGTATCCGTTTACTATAACTGTATCCAAGCTATAGCCTACATCAATCATTATATAATTGACATGTTAGGTGATGTTATCTGAGTATGATATTATATAGTACCCATAATGCCAAACACCGGAAGAGTTCCCAGAGGAGTGAAGGTCATAATGACACAATATTTATTTGTGAGTATATATCAGGAATACTCTAGTGTCACATGATGTATAATACGGAACAAAGACAAATACAAAAACATGATACAATACTGTAATAGGCTACTAATCGTAGACTTGTTTATGCAACAACGAATGCACATATTTACTAACAAGAACATGTTAATTAGATTCTAAGTAAGAATAATTTACCAAGAAACATGTAACACTATTTAAACCTCAATTTATTCTTTACATAATCTATGTATACGTGTGACCAGTCACCATGTGTATCTACCTCAGAAGTGAAGACGTCAGTAACTGCTCTTATATCGTCACGTCAACGTCTATGCCACGTCACGTCAACGCCTATACTAGGCTATGGTACTTGTCGAGACCAATGGGAGCATCTTATATCTTACTCGGCTACATTCTCCACGTCCAGTCACTAATTCAGTCACTTTTAAGTCACTGGGGAGATAGGAATTATCTATCAGACAATCCTAGGATAAGAGCAACAAGAAACAACTAGAATACACGTTTATAATTTTATCACAGTAACTGCCGATCCTGGGATTCGAACCCGAGTTGATGGATTGTGAGTCCAACATTCTACAGAATGAGCCAAATTGGTGTCCCCTCTGGCCGAGACCAGTAGGAGCATCTTACATCACACTCTGCTATAGTTTGAATTATGCATAATATATATTTTGGTTGCGAACTGGCATTCGATTCGCGACTCGAGCAATCCGATGGTAACGCTCGAGGTATGCAAACGGAACACTTCGTAGTTTACACCTGGGTCTCGAAGCTCTCTTATCCACTAAGATACCATAGCGCTCTTTTCCTCTGATAAGAGAGCTTCGAGAAACGATACCCTGTCGTGTAATTTAAGTACTCACGACGCATGTTCACCTAGCTAGAACTCTCGGGCCACTAGAGTAACGAATCGAACACGACCTTAGTGCCACAATGATCAGTACTAGGTTTGTGGCTATTTCTAACTTTAATGTAAACGAATGATTATGTAGATATTGTATCACAAAGAACAAGTTTCTCCACCGCTTCTCCAAACGCCGATGGCACTCAACTGACTGACACGTTCCGTCACATGGTTTTCCACTTTAGTCCAGTCTGACATCAGACTAAGAAGCAGATATAGATGTAGATGTATTGTAAACTTATCTTCACACCGACTGTTTCGTGCAATAGACAAACATTGGGAAAACTGACATCATAATACTAAACTGATCAACGCAGTGGTTGACGTCTACAATGCTAAGATAGATAAAGTACGAACAAAGCATGAACGTATCAGTGTATTTTCGTCATTAAAATTCTACTGTATACATTATTAACCGATTCTTATATAGCTATAGAAGATACTGTGAAAGACCTGGGTTTATATTATTGATTCAAGGCTGTCCATGGGTGACCAAAACGTCGATCACCTAAACAAGACATGCTATTTTCATCTCTGTGTCACTTAGTCCATGCGCTGAGCAGAGAAACCACACTAATTAGTCCCATCTGATCTGAGGACATACACAATCCCAAGCACATGATAACACTATTTAATTATGCATAATTTGCATCAAACATTGTGTTCTGATAATTTAGATTTGAAAAGATGTGGCCCATTTTGGCTGTTAACTAGATAACATTACTGATTTGTATTAAATAAAAATAAAAATAATTTATACTACCATTCTGGAATGTCCACCATGCATTGTTTGAAATGTCCTATGATTATGACATACTATCAAAATATGTGTATAATATCCTACGGTAGACTATCAAAATAACATCTGTAATGTCCTAGGATATACTATCAAAATAACGTTTGCAATGTCCTATGGTATACCATCTTTCCTAGCCCACGTGACCTAACTCCGAGTCCTACGTAGTAATAATGTAAGCGAAGCTCGGAATTGTACCCTTCCCTATAGGAGGAGATGATGGTTTACATCAAAATAAAATGTTCAATGTCCTATGGTATACGTGTACTAACAAGATCAAATAGGTATGATTTAGTACCGTTTTGTCCGACGCACGGACCACCCTTAACTGCGTACATGTATACATGTGTACTGTGTAGGCCTACCGAATTACATCAAATAGATTTTGCATCAACAATATCGTCAAGACTATTGTAATACGATGTCCAGGAAGTTAAGTGTGTGTGTAAAGGAATACGGTTGAAACTCAACATATTCTGAACACAGTTGTACGCACTGCTTGTATGCCTAAATATGACCACAGTACACTAGTCCAGAATCTAGACGTCTATGGCACCATATGTATTCAGCTCATACCATATGAGCGCTAGTAGTGTGATAGTGGAGACGAAGCAACTTTGTCTAACAGTACACATGCTATATCCTGGCTGAGCTCATGTGCCTCACATTTAAAACCCACCAGAAAACATCCCGCACTCCGCACTGCACTTGCTATAAAATATGCACGACCATCGCTACCTTAGATCTAAAGATAATGCTTGCTATATAGTTGTGCCTTAAGCAAAACGAATATTGACTGCATGGTTATACATCTTTACCCTATGCCACCCTCGCAATCAAGTTGTCTCACTATTATACAAAGTATATTAAAGTCAAGACTAAAAGTATACCTGTTTATTCAAATGTTATGAAATTACTTTCAAATGTAATCGCCTTGTAATTACTTGAACTTGCACTATGTCCTGAAGTGATACGATGCTGTCTTAATTCTGCGTTTCGTATCGTAATCGAGAATAGTTGCCTTTAACCAATTTTGAAGGACATGCATGTGATTTACACATATATATGCAAAACTATATAATCTATATATAAAATACGGTTTGTACGTACTATCTCACGCTGGTTAAGTTACAAAACTAGTATTTCTAGACTTGTGTTAATTATTTAAAACCTTTACAGATATCAACTCAAGCACATTGAGTACAAACTATATTTTAATGTAAGTCGAGCCGAGTTTTCGAAAATTCCAATCAAAATATTCAAAGCCCCACTGACACAGTGATGGATTACATGGGTGGCAAAACATACACGCAATACGCACTGCTATCTGACAACATTACATCAGAATAACACTCCATCATAATAATACCAGAGGAAAGTCTTATTAAAATCGGATACTCAATTTAACTTTTTCTCTCTCGTATAAGATTCCTTGTGTATTATATATAGTGTCGGTTGAATACTTGTAGTTGAATTTCTGACGAGCGTCAATTTCGGATACTAGTACTAGTACTATATTTTAATTTTAATTTTAATTAACACTGCACTGTACACTATAATAAGCTTGGCTGTAAACGTATACATCCAGGGAGTTGAGAAGGACAATGAGAGCACACTTATCCAGTGACCGGTGTGATAAGTTGAGCACGCTTTCGAGCATGGACTTTGCGCAACATAAATGCGTATATTATTATTTATTATTATTATTACTAGTTGCTGTATTACTTAAAGACGATGCTAGTACATTGCATCTGGAATCTGTTCTGAGGTCAGATGTAAATGCTTCACCATGTTACAGAGCTCCAAGTATAACTGTTTCAATAATGATCACATAGTTATATAGAGGAAATAGCCCTTACATGTACTACTAGTACAAAGCAGCCAACAGTTCAGCTAGCAACTATCCGGACACCTGCACTCAGTAATATACATATGTATGGCCACCATCCTCTGCCCAGGAACAGGGTGAAGCACTTGAAATAATATCTTCACTACTGTCGGGAGAGGGCGGTATACCACCAACTACCAAGAACAAATCAGAATATTAATTATTTCATGAAGTGTAAGTCGAAAGCAATGGTCATCATCCAATATTCATTGATAAACACACAGCTCAAATTAATAGAATAGCTAAGACGAATGACTATTTATAAGAAGTAAAATGAAATACCTTACATAAGTCTCCATTAAGCTGGACAGCGCTATGCATGTCAGTGAAGCGTTGGTGAAGTTGTGCTGTCAATGACAGACCTAGCTGTAGTTCCGTCTCGCCCATTCATTCAGGATGTAGGATAATGCATTGGGTCCACTGTACAGACACATACCAGCTGTACACAGTGACTGTCGTGTCTGAGGAGGGCTGGGAGAGCAGCGTGGAGAATAAGCAAAGCTTCGCCCTTCCACACGTGTAACCTGATAGTTATGTGTGCACCGGAAAGCATATGTCAAAGACCAATAGTTTTAATAATATATGAATCATAACTTCAACATTCATTAAAATGAAATGTGAACAGTATATGTTTGCTTCTATTGAATCTAAATAGTAACTATGTAAGCACATATTTAAATCAAAGGTTTAACACATTACAACAATTTTACTACAAGCCTTCATGTAGGGCCTATATAATGGGTCATTCCATGCCAAATCACCTAGAGGTGTACACCAACCCCTCTCAGATTTTGCTGGAAAAAATGGTTTTTGAAATATCGCATTTAAAAATAGGTGTAGTCACTGAAAATATTCCCCGATTTTTTTTATATTTTTTTTTAATGTAATACACACTCAATTGTATACGAGTCATGTTTCGTCTAAGAATTGAACACATAAACATATTTGTTAGGTAAAACATAATACATTACACACTGAACAGACACTTATTAATTTATTTTACATAACTGAGAGTGCTCGATTGCTTGGATGAACAAAGCAACTATTGAGAAAGAGGTTATTATTCAAGTTGCATTAGATGATTACACAACGGTTAAACAGAGTGCTCGGCCTTAGATAGGAATACATGGACATACATGTATATTATATTATGTTAGTACTATAGGGATTAGGTTGAGTGTCATGCTCCTAAGCCAATTTCTTTACTAAAATCCCCCAGGTATAAAATCGGCACGTAAAACATGCTATCGTCATTCTTGAAAATCATGGATATTGATAATATCTTTAAACGTACTGCATGAACTCAACAACGATACGCAGGCTGTGCTATTAACAAAGGATGAATATGACATTACTCTCAGTCACATACAGAACATATCACAGACACTATTACAAGAAGTATGAGATACTGCAATGTGGAAAGGTCGAAACAGTAATTAGAAAGTGAGATGGTGAATAAAGGCCAGTGTATTTTGTCGCAATTGAAGAAATGTTTGATGGTGCAAGTTTGATAGTAACTGTTGATTTGGAAAAGACAGCGAAGGCAGCCCACACAGTATCACAATGTGCCACCATAACCAGGAAATTATCCTCTCTTAGATCTATCTAGAAATATCTAGAAGTTTAATTGAAAGAAAGTGTTGTAAACTACTGTCTCAACGACCTGAGCAACATTACTTGAAGTCTAAATCCCCTGCCGCACCTTTGAGATCCGTGTGTACATACATGTGCATGTGCGTTTGTGTGTGTGTGTGCGTGTTTCTATCTCTCTCTCTCTCTCTCTCTCTCTCTGTATGTGTATGTGTGTGTGTGTGTGTGTGTGTGTGTGTGTGTGTGTGTGTGTGTGTGTGTGTGTGTGTGTGTGTGT
>JAVCKZ010109138.1:0-10410 GCA_034780755.1 Lepetodrilus elevatus | reverse complement strand
TATTATCATCACATATTATCTTTCATCTCTGTGATATATGTCTAGTGTGTGTGTGTGTGTGTGTGTGTGTGTGTGTGTGTGTGTGTGTGTGTGTGTGTGTGCGTGTGCGTATGTGTGTTGGTATTTATTTACGTATCTGAACATTCAAGTTTTAACACCTAAAAACAAAACAAAATACCCTGTGTGAATCGCCTTCTATTTACACAAAATGATCGATATATTCTGAACGATCTACATCGAATCATATAGTAACAATAAATCACTGAATTTGATTAATTCTGTTTCCCACTCAAACAATTAGCGACACAGGACCTCATGGGTCTGCAACTATGACTTATTATGTGGATGACATTTCACTACTACTGCCTCAAAACAGGCTAATGTCCTAGTGTGTACTTTGGTCAACCTTATTAGTATATATAGTATTGACTTTAATACACAGTGTCTATAAGCTATACTCGTTGCACAGTTACCGCATTACACTGTATACCATCTCAGTACATACACACTATAATATAAGACGACATCGGATGGCTAGTTTAGTTGCTATACTAGTAATTCACAGCATGAGAATGTTTACTTTGTAATGAGAAAAATATGTCACACGTAGGCCACAAATACTAGTCCTTCTATCATATCCCTCTTGTTGACACACTGTTATTTACAATATAAATTATTTAATGTTTTTATCATGTAGGCTTACCACCAGTTGGTGTTTTTTCGAGAATAAATTGAATTGCAATTTAATAGGCATACACTGCACGTAACATACTCACGAATTATAGTTATTTCTTAAGTCTTAAATGTTGAGGTTAATTTTACTATCCGAGGCCATTTCAGACTCCGTAGAATACTCTGAATAATAATAATAATAATATTGTATGTCATATATTTATAGTAATAAGTAATACATTGTATATATATGACAAAACATTTTATTGTCAAATGTTATGTACCAAATGCTAGTGTCTATACGTTCTGCCTCCGTTGCTTCGTCAAATGTTGTTTATGTGCGAGTGCTTCCTCTGTGATACCCCTATGGGCAATGCAGCATAATCTTATCTATCTTGTATAATTATTCAAACTATATATGACATAACATTTTATTATAATTATTCCGAGTCCTTTGTTACACAGTAATTAAGGCTTCTTTCTTATTCATACACTAGTAATACATTTCCAAATGATGTTTTGGTGGAAAAGATGAAACATCTCATTTACGTACTCAAAAGAAAGTAAATATAATATTGATTTACTGTCGTACCGCATGTTCGTGGCAAAAACAGGTTGTGTTGGTGTCACATGTATCATATTATATTTAAGACAGGTTGTGTTGGTGTCACATGTATCGTATTATATTTATGACAGTTTGTGATCATGTAGTATATCTAATTATCAGATTGGGGGTATACATTATAGATCAAGTACACTGGTACCGATTCGTAAATTAGTACATGCGTACCCTGGTCTTAATTCATAGACTTTTCCACCACGTTCAAACATGAACATTCCTACCATAATGCTGATTATAATAATATGTGATGTAATACGCAGGAATTCTCGAGTTTGAAGTTGAACGTAGGACAAATAACCAAGCTTCCATCTATGATCCATGTCGGCATCCGGCGAAAGTATTAACTTCCGTTTCATTGAATTAGAAATATTGGAAGATCTATATTCAAAGATCAAAGACACCACCATCTTGAGAAAGGTAGACTACTGTATACAAGATAGTCCATTAGTACCAGTATACCTAATTGGTGTTGATATGGTTGGATCTATAATTATATCCATTGATTTATCCTCATTATCAAGTCAAATAGTATACCGTAGGTGATAAGAAACTGTAATCGGGTTAACACTTCTACTGCTGAAGCAATTACTCCAGCAATGAAGGTTGAACAGTTAACTTTGAAAATGTTTGACAACTTCCAGAAATATTGTCGTTACAAATATCATAAACTTCATATAATAGGTGAGCACAGGGTTATTAACCCTCTCCCTGCTGGACGCACAGGCACTGCTCTATAGGGTGTCTCTGGTTGACCACCTCCAGCATAGAATATGTTTTACTTGAATTTGATTTGTCTCCACAATGTTGCAAGCATAGTGTGTGTAACAAGCTACATTTTCCATATGTCCCACTGGTTTTCAATATTTTCATATTTTATTTACTTTTTTAGACATCACTAGTTAAAAAAAAAATCAATATTATGACAATATAATCTGAAAATATTGAAAATGTTGAAACTACACTTGTGTAGATGAAAGTCACAAATCAAATGGACATACATGTATGTTCAGGTAAAATAGGTTTGACAATGAAATACAGTAGACCTCGCAGACTCATTGGGACCGGCTATTTCTGTCCGTTATATGCGAAGTCTGTTATACGCATATGCTGCAATTAGCGTTAGACAGGACCTGGGACTTCAGATTTAGTCAGTTATATGCGAGTGTACGTCAATAAACTGTAATTGTATGCCTTTAATTAATAACCATTATATCTTGTGTCATTGAATGAATGTTGTATTTTGTACGACTTTAATTAATAACCATTACCGGTATATTGCAATTGTACACCTTTAATTAATAACCATTATATTTTGTGTCATTTAAGGATTGACCGTCATTTTCTTTACGTTCATCGAGGTATGAACGGAAAAACCGATGTGCAAACTGTATGAATCATACAAAAGTTTGCACATAAGTTTTTACATTCATACTTGTTCATAAATAAATTACGTAACACATTGGTAGATATTACATTCATTTGATAGTCTGAAATAACAAAAGCGTATATATTTAATCATTTAACTTGCAAGCGCAGCGTAATAATATTTTATATTGGCATTAGCCTCGACCGGTAAACTGTAAATCAAGCACCTGTGGCCTAAGAAAAATGTGTTCATTGATGTATGAACGCAATGTTTTGGGGTCACGTGAACCAATCAGATTGTCGGATTGACAATAGATTTATTCATTGAATGTTGAAAGTGTGTCTGCACGGCAAATATATACTCAACAAAATTAGTTGAAAAAATACTACGGGGCCTTATTTAATTTGGTTGAGTATGCTCGACTACTTTACATATGATCATAAGCGCTGTATGCTACAGTAGACCTCGCATATAACATATTTATTGGTACCGGCTATTTTTGTCAATTATATATGCAAAGTCCATTATACGCATATACTGTAATTAGCGTTAGACCGGACTGGGACTTCAGATTCAGTCCGTTATAGGAGTCTAAGGAGAGTGTTCGGTTTATCCGAGGCAGGTATATGCGAGGTCTACTGTATATGCTACTCTGTTCTAACCCCTCTTTCTCGTTGAAAAAGCTCCTCAAGGTGAAATCAAATCGAGGAAGATGATAATGATGAACTCTCAAGGTCATACAAGGTTATCAAAGGTCAACTAAGGTAATCAGGTACATTTCTCTTTCATTTCCAAGTTGTGTGTAGTAACAGATTCAACTTGATCAACATCAGAGGAATCAATATTTTAACCCTCTCCCTGCTGATATTAAGGCGCAGGCACTGCTCTTTGGGGTATCTCTGGTTGCCTTCAGCATGGACAGGGTTAAAGGTGTAAAAAATTAAACACAAAGAAATGGCATTGTTGTGTTACTGTTTATCAGTAGAGGTGCTAATTTGTAGTAGAACTGACATGCAGTCTTCGTCAGTACAGCCAGATGACACGAGTTGGAAAACCGTCTAGGGTGCTGATCGACACAAGTTTATACAGACGTTGTAAAAGGTTTGAATATGTAACAGAAGACTAATTCAGCAGACTGCCTAAACACATACTTTATATATATATATAATATGTATATATGTATATTTCATGTCAATATATCTACATTCACGACATCTATACACCATATGAAGAAATATTACTGAAGAAAACGGCATGATGCATAAAGTGAGTCTGCACAAGGCCTCGCGCGTGCGTATAGGTCACGTGCGTACAGGTCACGTGCTTAGAAGTCACGTGCGTACAAGTCACGTGACCACGAGTGAAAAACCTTGCACGGGGGGAGAGGGGTGGGGGAATTTTTTAACGAGAAAATAAATCACAAAAGATAATGCAGGAGACACAGAATGAGATTTTCAAACATACTTACTCGGAACGAAATACACAGAACATCTATAGTGTGTCATGACGTCTGAAATATTTGTACGCGTCATGACCCCTTGGGGTCGCCGACGTCGTCAGGCCGACACGTGCAGCACGACACAGTGGTATCCAATTGATATCCAGGCTTAGTTTAAATAGCGTTCAGTTTCTGTACACTCTTTGTTTACTTCTAGATTATACCATCATACTGGGAACAATCATTAAGACACGCTAATAATATTTGCTCTAAAATCCTTGATTCTCAGTGATGGCATATTGTCTTGTAAATTCTGAGATTGTGGTCTGTCGGCGTTGATGGTTAGAGCGTAGTACAACCTCCAAAAGTTAACAACGTTCTTAACCCTCTCCCTGCTTTAGACAAAAACCCTGTTCATTAGAGTATCTCCTGTTGCCTTCAGCAGGGAGAGGGTTAAGAGGAATCTAGGTTACTAAAACATTACCGGAATTGGCACATAAATATATACACCTTCATTGATTGTAAATACATAATAGTAGTAATTATTTCACTGTTAAACTCGTTGCTGTTGATTTACACACAACCACTTGGCCACCTCCAATGGCTTCAAGCAACAAGGAAAACTTGTCACGACTGCTTCGTTAAATTACAAATTCCATAAAGTTTCAGGATTCTTAAAAAGCAAAGCTTATTTGGAAAGATAGCCAATATTTGTGAATGATCGTTGCAATTAAGAATATCAACAAAGCAGCAATGTTTTTGTTTTTTTGAAAAATGAAAATTTTGTGCAGGCATGGGTAAAAATGTCCACTTCACTTTCTATGCTGGGATTACTTATAGTTAATTAGCTGAAGTGATTTCTACTATACGAAGGGTTAATTGTCCTCTCAAATTTCATGAGCTGTTCCCAATTTGAAAGACTCCAATTTGGTCAAAACAGACCAAGTCCACTACCAAAAACTTTGTCATTCAAGACCTCCAGAGTACATTCACTCTGGGCTACACAATAATCCAAGTTCTTGTCCGTTGTTCACATGTCTACCAGTCACGTGTTACACCACGTCACATGACCTCCCAGTCACGTGTACTCTCGGTCATGGAATCTCCCATGAGTCGCAGTCATTTGTATTCCAGTCACATGACCTCCCAGTCGTGTGTATTCCAGTCACATGACCTCTCAGTCGCATGTATTCCAGTCACATGACCTCCCAGTCGCGTGTATTCCAGTCACATGACCTCCCAGTCGCGTGTATTCCAGTCACATGACGTCAGTCGCATGTATTCCAGTCACATGACCTCACAGTCGCGTGTATTTCAGTCACATGACCTTGCAGTCACATGTATTCCAGTCACATGACCTCCCAGTCACGTGCATTCCAGACACATGACCCAGTCAAATGACCGTACTCTCCCCCCGACTCACACAGTTATAGTAGCACTGATCACAGAAAGTCTCCAACTCTCTTCACGGAGGAAAATATTTGCATATTAATACTTGTCTCCACTTTCATTTCATGCCAATGTCCCGAATGAAAAACGCAATTGCCGTGACGCGATGTGACGTCATGTCGTTTCAAATGACGTCTAAAGGGTTCCATCCAGTGGGTGACCTCTATTATTCCTCTGCAGAACAAAGCCTGATCTCCATTTGTAGAAGGCACCAACAGAATTCCGTGAATGGCGCCTACGATAATTTATCCTGACAGTGGCTTCAAAGAATTCAGCCATCAAAAGGCAACAAACAGAACTAGTCCAAATAACGATATCTGCAGCATTTCTGGTCGGTACTTCTGCCATCAGCACTTTCGATATCCAATATCTTATATCCAATCCATACTCCAACCATCAAATATCGGCACTTCCTCCCTTTCCAATATCGGCACTTTCTACCTCCGATATCAGCACTTCTGACATCAGCACCGAAACACAGAAAACATCTTCAGAATCGACCTCCACTGGAGACACAAGTCTCCCAACACTCCATCCCCTCTCAGAGTGGCATCGAGAGGTCGTCACGGCAACAGGATTTCCACTCTACACAGCAAGTGCAACACGGTGTCATGGCGACGGCATGTTTCAGCATCCATCGAGGATCATCGCGCAGTCAACGTTCCAAGTCATCTATACAATGAAATCGGTGAGCAAAAATCCGTCCGTCCGACCGACCGACTACTGTGGCAAACAGTGAGATAAAGTACACGGGTACTTGCATATGGTTTACTGTTGCCGATATAAGTCAGTAAAGACGACCCTGCCAGCTTCTAGGATATTTACAAGTAAAAGACACTGTCAGTGGGGGGTATATAATGAAGTCCGGTTCTACCACGTCCTGTAAGTACTATTCATAAGCCTTCTTTAAAACATATCATAAACTTCCTCATCACAGATATTATATTGGTAATTTAAAAAAAAGTTTTTCTTTCGAAATAATATTAATTTCTGCCATTTCAGTCGATTAAAACTTCATGGATATAATATATGTATAAATATGTATATAAAAAAAAATGAAGAAAAAATCATCTCCTAAAACCGAATTAAATTTATATGCCTCCTGTCGGAGACGAGTCTTTCAATGCTGGTCATATACACACATAAAATGAAGAAAAAATCATCTCCTAAAACCGAATTAAATTTCTACGCCTCCTATCGGAGACGAGTCTTTCAATGCTGGTCATGGTGCGATGAGCGATCCATTGGAACATTTATATCCGCGTTTCTACATCAGGGAAAGTTCCAATCACGAAAAACTGTGCTGCACGCTTTCCCCGTATGTGCATGCAGCACAATGACTGGTCCCCTGCCAGTGCGTGTCGAGATGAAGGTCGGCGTGAAGGTCAGGCCTGATGACAAAGGATTGTGGGTAGGTTTGTACATGGCAGTGCGGCGCCGAGTGGGGGGTCCGGGGGTCCGCACCACAGAGATCTGCTAGAGTATCACACAGCAGTTGCTACAGCCGCTCTCGCCACTCTTGTCCTTCTTCAGTTGGCCTGGAACAGACAGACAGACAGATGGTCTTAACATTTCATTCTTAACAAAGTCAAGGATGCTGAAATAGACAGTGCCAACAATTCATTTTTAACCCTCTCCCTGCTGAACTGGGCATAGACACTGCTCTTTAGGGCATTTCTGGTTGCCTTCAGCATGGAGAGGGTTTATTCATCTTCAATCAAATATTCTGGAACAGACATAAGACAGATGGTTTTAACGTTGCATTCTTAACTGAAGGATGCTGAAACAAGACAACTTGCCAACATTCCATTTTAACTCGTTCTCATTCAAATATCTTGGAACAGACAAGACAGATGGTTTTAACGTTGCATTCTTAACTGAAGGATGCTGAAACAAACAACTTGTTTCAACATTCCATTTCAATTAATTCTCAGTCAAGGATCCTCGATCAGACATACAGTGCTCCTTCGATATAACGCTGAATTTGGGGACCATGACATGGCACCCGCGTTATATCAACGAACATAATTGGAGAAAAAAAAGAAAAACATTTTTTTTGAGAAGAAAAAATAATTCTTTTTAATTTTTAATTAAAAATAAATAAATGGGGTGCACGTTGGACCCTGCGTTGTATACGAATCTGCGTTGCATCGAAGGGCATTATATCGAGGGAGCCGAGGGAGCACTGTACTAATATTCAAAGTCAATAATGTTGAAACAGACAGACAGCTTTGACATTTCATTCTCAAAGTCAATGATGTTGAAACAAGACGGATTTGGGAGTTAAGCATGATAGTTCTCAAATAATAAGCTAAACCAGAACAAACTCTTAATATTGCAACATAACATAAGACGACATGAACCATAATTCTCAAAAATGCTGAACCAGTCCTAACTTCACATTGCTCCAGGGATCTGATGAAATGAACAATAAAAGATACACGTACTGTATCCACCGTGTCCACTGTACCCTGCCACTTCCAGAGCTCAACATTGGCTTTTCCAGGCACATTTCCCTCACATGAACCTACTTTGTAACGGTCTTGTTAATTTGGGCATATTTCACTTGTCCACCTGTGGATAATACTTGCCCCAGGGAGATTCATTTTATCGTATTTCTAAATTCGCTACATCACAGCATAGATTAGAAGAGACTACAATGATATAATAACATCAAATAACGGTCATATGTATACTCTAGTTATTGCTGTTTGCAATCGGCAAATAAAACTTGTGCGGCCTTCATCGTTTTACTTACGTACAAAGGGGAGTAACTCTAATTCTTCTGAGTGTACGTGAAATGCATGAGACTCCCTTTTTCTAACTCGGGACGCGAAAAGAATATCACCATGTATCCCAGAGACTCGTAAAAATTGAAACCTAAGTAAAACCCTGGTAATGGAATTAATACTGCTACAGTACTGGACATGATGGACAACATTTGAACAGACAATATCGATTGGAAATCCTTTGCTTTTATAGCAATTTAAGCCAAATATCGTATTTCCCCCCTTCCCTTCCCGTGCCCCACCTCTGCTGCCCTATGTACCTATTATCCTCCCCAGACACGGGCAGTGTTCGAATTAATACTGGGGGTCATTTGAAAATCTGCAATGTTAAAGGTATGTGTGACTCCGTGAAAATTACAGATTTAACCATCTTTAACGTTGGGCCTATGGAGAATGACCCCCTCAAATGGCCTCATTATTTTCATTATTTCGAACACTTTATTAAACAAATATATATGTTTGTTTTGAAAATTGACAGGTAGATAAAGATATGAAGTAGAGCGTTTACTTTATTTCTGTGTAACATCAAAGTAATTGATATAATGGATTTGCATTAAGCTGCCAATCACTTTCGGATCCGAAAATGCTTTTTCAGTATATCACAAATCTACAATTATTATACGTCTTGATTCCTTCCATCATCAAACGTAATATCCAAAACAGTTTTAGGATTATTCCAAACATAAAAGTACTTAAGAAACAAATCTTGAAATGGGATAGAAAAATCAATGCAAATTGGGAAGTTTTCTCAATGGAAACGACTTTCAAACGAGCACTAAAATTATGATGGAGAGCGGCACTGTGGGAGAGGTCTTCGCGTAATCTGATCCATAATGTACAAATATCATGCCATTTACACATTATTCTGACTGCCACTTCGGCCGTCACAGTTAATATGGACACGTCTCCCTGTTCCATGAATACATCCGTCCGTGGTTCCGCGCTTGATCTGCAGCGCATTGGGTCCGTTGCCATGATACGACGCTGAAGTAACCACATACCAAGACATTTACTCAACAGAGACTTAATAGTATGACAAATTAGAGTTATTGTATTTCACTCTCTCGTGGCAGTTTATCCTCTTTTTCTGTTTTTCTTTTTATATCCAAACTCCTCCTCCTCCCCCCCCCCCTCTCCCTCCCCCACCATCACCCCTTGGTCTCGCCATACATTCCATTAACTCTCTCCATGCTGAAGGCAACCTGAGATGCCCTAATGAGCAGTGTCTAAGCCTAATCCAACAGGGAGAGGGTTAAAAGAAACCTGATCTCACTGTAACCATTGGCGCATCAAGAGTCGCAGAGACAACAAGGAATACATTTGCTCTGAAGAAATTGATTTTTCCACGTTGGTAAAGAAAATAAAAGCAAAATAATAAAAGAAACACCATCAAAAGACAAAGCAATCCAATTTCAAATACGGCTAGCATTGGAATACCGTACATGACATTAGAATTTAGAGAGTTTCAGCTCTCGAACTTCGGTCGACATTTTCCCCGATGTCGATATCTCGGCGGCTTCAAATAACTGAGTCTCTTTAATACAGATTTGCTCTATTATATAGCTGGTCATCTTGACCTGAAAGCTGAACCCCACTAGCACGGGCTTGCAGTTGACAAAAGCTGCCGTTGGATAAATGGGTGCTCTTCAACATTGAGGACATGCTCCTTTGAAGCGGTGTCAATAACTGGGAACAGTCGGCAGAGTCACGACTGACACTGAGAGTGTCGTGGACCAGACAGCACGTTTTGAATTTGCATTGGCACATGTTACAGCTCTTGTCCCACAAAAAAAAAAAAAAATCAAATAATTGATCAACCCTAAATCAATCAAAAACTATGTGCAACTTTATCTGCCACGTTGCAGGAGAAGGTATTGTTTCTGTTGGTGGGATTTGAACTCAAACCTGTAGGTCTGTAAATTGTAACTCTACCTTGACACAATATCCCCTATTATCAGCAGCGATAGAAATTAACTTTAAAACTTACTATTTTTTATTTTTATTTTGTATTGGGGTTTAAAGTCGCTTTCTAGAATCTTTCACTAATATCACGACTTGTCAGTTTAGGGCAGGA
>JAVCKZ010109127.1:0-10410 GCA_034780755.1 Lepetodrilus elevatus | reverse complement strand
CTCTCTCTCTCTCTCTCTCTCTCTCTCTCTCTCTCTCTCTCTCTCTCTCTCTCTCTCTCTCTCTCTCTGATCTAATGAATTCTATAATTTAATCTGTCAAAATTCAAATTTTACGCATTTATTTACTCAACATTACATACTGACAATGTCAGTCATACCGCCTTGCACCGTGTGATCTAAAACAAAAACAAAAACATTATCTCTCACATGTAGACATATCTTAGACGGTCAACTCTTGTCCATGTCATGATTGTATCAGTTTTTAAAAAAAGATGACCATTCCCTGCTTTCGAACTATTGCCCTAGACAGACAGAAAGACGTGAGAGAATAAATAAATACAACTGTTACAATATACATGTATTGTATATATTGGTAATAAAACAGATTTACAATCAGTGTCGACTACTATACCCACGCCAGGGGTGGCGACACGAGCAGCGATGGTCAGATCGGGTCAGATATATGTTCGGGTATGCCTCGACTTTTTTTCAAACCGGTGGTTCTTGGGTACTAGTATATCTGATCCTACAAGTTCAACACCTGTGCGTCCAGTAAAGAACTGGTTATAACCTTATTGAACTCGATTTTACAAGATTGCCACGATTTGTAAAATATTCATAATTTACAAAACAAAACAACGCAATTTGTAAACTTGCTTGCAAGTGGATGGATGAAAAATAACACGACCATATTATATTTCACATTTGAAATAACAAGAAAGACATAAACAAAATGTAGGATGTTCTTGACATAGCTCCAATTTATGACTATACTTTACTAAAATATAACATTTTAAAATTTATTAAAAATCGTCGTTTGTACATATTAAAAAGTGTATTTACAAGAAGTGGTACCAGTGCGGCAGTATACGACAATTAACTATTCCGTATGTTAATTAATTAGTCCATATTGATCACGTTGTATGTTATTTGTGTATATATCAATCTGGTGAATATGTATAGTATTGCATGTTCTGGTACAATCGTGGGTGGCAATATGGAAATAAATTAACTTGAACTTGCATCGCCTACGTCCATCCTCAGATCTGAATCATACTCCTGACAGCGACAAACCACTCATAGCCTATATAGATGCTACAGTCATTGCACAGTATAAAAATACGTACAACAATAAGTTGTTCGGCCCGGTGGGAGAGTATACACTTCTAAATAGCTATGGGAAATTAATAAAACCCACCAAACAATGAACAAAACATTTCCGGAACCGGAAAGCATCGTCATAGCTCACGCGGAGCTGGGAAAACCGGAAGTGTGTTTAGAAAAATGCGCACCGCCTTCAGGATTAAAATAATTGGTGGGAACGTACATGCAAATTGAAATATTATGGAAATAGAAATATCGTATTGTCTAAAGGTTAAATTTACTATCGTATAATTTATAGGCTATTTTAACTTCTCTATATATACACGCACGCGCGCGCGCACACTCACACTTGTGCGGTTAGTATGTATACGCGTCATCACAGTACATGTCCTTAACTTATATAACGCAGGATATTAGAAACGGATACATTTACGGAAGCGTACAACAGAAAGTTGACAGTAAGCTCTTAAAAACAGGAAATTAAATAAATCAACACAATGATTTGTCATGTTTGTTGATTTGCGCCGTTTACTACAACTAGTCTACATGCAGTAAAAGATACGAAACAATATAGTGACTCATATAGTTAAATGTCTTACTAGGCCCCGAGATTACGAAACATGTTGAGAATGAGTTCATGGTCAAGCTCAAATTGCATATGGGGATTTGAGAACAAAACCTTTAGTTGAGGATGAGTTTGTAGGCCTAGGCCTACTAAACAAAACTTCCTTAATCTGGGTTTACATTTCGTCTTTATGCATATAAAATTAAACATCGTAATTTTCGTGATGCTATTTTACTACCAGCTGGCATATATGAACCAACGTCCAATAAACATCCATGAAAATGTTCACTTGTCGTCGATGACAATAACACGACGAGGGTGCCGGTTAATGGCTACCATTAATGTTCATGTTGTCGGCAATGATGTCTTAAAGTTGTAATCTCCTGGTCAGCCAGTGTCCCTATGTACCGGGTATCGTGTATACTCGGCCAGGTATCGCGTGTATATGTATACCGGTACTCGGTATATCCTGGTACCCGTCAATCACGTGTCAGCCTCTCCACGGTATTAAATGGCTCCATCGAAGCTGAATGATCGTCATTAGAGTAGGACTAGTATATCCACAGCTTCCCACTATTGTCGTTGGACATTATTTCACACAGAAATGTGGGATTTAGTGTGGGTGCTTATGTAACAACGAGATGTCTGTTTCCGCAATGAGAAAGGTCAAGAAAGGTCAAAGGAATGAGATCGTCTGTATTGATTTCTGAATTATTTACAGGAATGTATACACACATACACGCCACACGCGCGCGCTCTCACACACACACATAAACAAAAAAACACACACACACACACACGACACACACGCGCACACACAGACCCACACTTCTCTACACAGAGCCACACCCACTTAAACACATAGACATATAATAGTGGTACACCATACATACCTACACACCACGTACAGTGACACACACGCAAACGGCACACACACACACACTCTCTCACACACACACACACACACACACACACACATACACACACGCACGCACGCACGCACGCACACACACACACGCACACACACACACGCACACATACACGCACGCACACATACACGCACACATACACGCACACGGACACACACACACGCGCGCGCACACACACACACACACACACGCGCGCGCGCTCACGCAAACGCGCAAACACACACACGCACACACACACACACACACACACACACACACACACGCAAACGCACACACACACACACACACACACACACATAAATACAATATGAATGTTTATAAATAAGCAAATTGTAATTCTAGTTTTAATTTGCCATTCATGAACTCGTGGGAAAAGTGAAGTGTTCAGACCACAAGCTCAACCCCCGTGCACGTAATTACATATACTATGTCATTCCGGTTTGCCTCAGACTTCCGATGTTCTGTCAATATTTGCGGTTATACTCCTATCCTTTTGAGTTATTATACATGCATGCATACAGTTCTGTTACGAGGTCAGTCCAGCCCCCGCCTTAGCCCTGAGATCACGATCTCGGGGTCAAAAATACGAGAATTTCTTTAGAAATGAAATGATTGTCAAAATATCCATCGATACATCATTGTTGTGTACAATGACAACACGTATAGACAATGCTAGAGGGGCAACATACGACCAACCTCCAGGCGACGTTATCAAGACAGCTATCAAGGAGGGATAGAAGAAACAACAGACAAATACTATGCAATCGTGCCGCTTTCATGATATACAGCAAACATAATAACAACAACAAAAAACCTCATAAAAATATCAGATTAAAAAAATATATATTCAAATCAATGTAATAACAACGTCAACCATTTAACACGCTATAATAATACTTGATTAAATTTCAACATATTTCACATAATATATCCTCATAGTTTATAATTAATAATTTATTATCAATATTATTATCCATTCCCATATGTCTCTTCCATCTATAACGTTATATGTTTCTTACGTGCCACCGATTCACAATAGGCCATTATGTCTGATTAATAATATATTTGACGGATATAAGGAGACGTATAATGGTTAGTGTTTCGAGGATGTCACTAGTATAATTAATAAGGATACTGATGAAACATTATAGACATTATATACATAATTATAAGGCAATTGGGCTTCATGAAATAAGGAAATACTTGCAGACACGAGAACAGCCATTCAATATAAGTTATGAAGAAATTTAAGAGTGCGATTTTACCTAAAGTATATGCCTATATAATGCGAGTTTACCTATGGCTACAATGCAATCGAAAACATACTCTGATGATATTTCTTATGTCAGACTATATCAAGCCACGTCTTGATGTTAATATATTTTATGTTACTTTTAAATTATTTGGGTGGGGGTGTATATGGAGTGGTGTGTACACTTTATTTTTTAATTGGGGTTAAGATATAATTTTTAATTTAATTAATACCACGACTTGTCAATTTAGAGCAGGAAGAACCCTGCGAGAACTACTACTACTACTACTACGACTACGACTACTGCTGATACTACTACTACTACTACTACTAATAATAATAATAACAAAAACAATGTGCTCATGCATATACATATTCTATATACTGCGCCAAATCCATACTCGAAGACTTGTTCATATAGGGCTACATTATTAAAAACAGTTCGACTTCATAAAGTATATTGCAAACAGTAGACATAATAAACAGCAGACATCAGAAGTATACTAGACACACAGTATAGACACGTACAACAGTTAGAAGATAAAGTAGACATAAGCACGTGTGCCTTTCTACGATTACAACCTTGGAAGACTTTACGACAATGTTGATAGAATGTGCTAAATTTGGTCAACCGTCGATTGAGAAGTACAAAACGTGACGACTCTTGTAAACTGAAACGTCTTCTTTGATTTCTTCGAATGATTATGAAAAGCAATAAATCAAATCCGTAGACAGTCCTTAATACATCGTACACGTAAATACCTCCCAAAAAAAGTAGAGATAGTCTAAGATATTAAATGCCGATGCATATATATTTTTTTCATGATAAATGTACACATGTTCGTTGCGAGATTGCGAACGTATAAAGTTGCATTATAATCTTATTTTCTTTTGCAATGTTTTAAATGTTTAAATTATACCGCATTAAAACCTTAAATAGGTTGCCTTAAATGTTTAGATGTCGGGACAATGACACAATAACTAGATCTATGTCGAGACGGAAATCAATTCTAACACGATAACGTGTGACACAGGTAATTCTTCATGTCAATTCTTCATTCTTCATGTCACTATTTTACCTATACGAAGACATACGACGATTCCACGTGCTAACGTTATCGTGCTCCACATCCGGTGACTGACGAAGGAGCACGGAAACTCGTTATTGTCACATCTCGATTATTGATCGAACGCCCCCGCTCACTTAATAAAATATAGCCATCACACATACACACACACATACACACACATACACACACACATAAGCCTACTAATTGTCATAATTATCATAAAAATTGTCATAATTGACAAGCAGTTCCGGTGTTAAAATATAAGAAAGGTATCATGTCCATTGTCATGAATGAATGTTTCCGGGAATTTCCCATGTCGTGCATATATGATGAATGGATGTAAAATTTAGTACCGTGGGTAATTCCATATTTAATTCAATGGAGTTATTAGTTTGCCATACACTTAATATCATGGCGAATAAGTGCATGTTTCCATGGCCAGATATGTATTTCCGATCGATTATTAATTAACGCAATGCATTGATACAATACTCTTCACAAATTGATACCACTTCTTAGTATGTTATTCATCAACCTTTCTACCACGTTGCTCAAATTATAATTAAAATACCACTGAATTTAAATATCCAATGCTTCGTTAGGCAAATATTAAAAGCATACTTCAGTACATTGTTATGTTGATAATAATATGAAAGGTTGCATGTTTTCTGTATCGTAATAAGAATAACCCCATGTTTGTCCAATTAAACCTATACAGCCACCGAATATATCTTATATTAACTGCATCCAAAGTAGTGGAAATCACTCGTAACATGAAGGAAAGCTAAGCTAGCAGTTAAACAGCATATTAATGTGGCGACAATTAATATGGTTACAAAGACAATCTGACATTATACTTTCTTCACACGCTGTTTTATTTCCGTGTGTAGCCTGCCCCAAAGACACGTCAAGTTTGTTTTTTATTGTAATGACCGAATTACGACACATCCCCGCCGACACCCCCCCCCCATACACGCGCATAAACACACACACACACACACACACACCAGCATACACACACACACATACACACACACACACACACACATACATACATACACACACACACACACACATACATGCACACACACACATACATACACACACATACACACACATACACACACACATACACACACACACACATATATACATATATACATACATACACACACACACACATATATATATATATATATATATACACACACACACACACACACACACACACACACACACACTATGATGGGCGACAGTCTGATACTTCGTATTTTTCCCGGAAAAGGTCGCAAATATCAAATTTCTCGTTTGGTAACGCTATATTTATTATTTTCTAGCTCCGAACAACTCTATATCAGAGAAGGCTTCCTCTACTCCGCAAGCATCACCGACAGCCGGATGTCCGGAAACATACGAGAATCCAGTCGTCTTGGGGTTTCAGCCAGAGGAAGGTCCAGCGAGTCCTGCCAAAGTATACACAGAACTGTTATCACCCGTGTCGAAGGAAGATGTATCGCTGCAAACAACGGTATCACGTGAGCAACATGGAATACAGGCACAAGAACCAACGCGAACAACTCGCCTCTCGCAAGCAGGTTCAACTCTCCAAGAAGGGTCAACTCTTCACTCGCAAGAAGGGTCAACTCTCCACTCACAAGAAGGGTCAACTCTCCACTCGCCAACAGGACCAACTCTACACTCGCCAACAGGAACGACTCTACACTCGCCAACAGGACCGACTCTACACTCGCCAATAGGATCAACTCCCCAGTCGCCAACGGGAACAACTCTCCATTCAGGATCAACTCTGACGCTAGGCTTTTACAAGGACCTTCTGTCAAATTCTCCATTGGCAGGAAATCAGACACCAGCTGTCTCAGCATCGCCTTTCAAGACAGAGGCTGTAGAATCGTTGTCCTCAGAACATTCTGGAGCTGATCAACCTGGTCATTCCCCTTTCGACGGAAGCCACTCACGGACCATGGAACCTTCCCCTGTTACAGGCAACATCCTAGTTCCTTCCCATGTTACAGATAACAACATGGTGCCTTCCCCAGCTACTGGTAACACCATAGTGCCTTCCTCAACCACAAGTAACAACATGGTGCCTTCCCCCGCCTCTGGTAACAACATGGTGCATTCACCTTCAACTGGTAACATCATAGTGCCTTCCCCCGCCACTGGTAACAATAGAGTGCCTTCCTCAACCACAGGTAACACATTTCCTTCACCCAACATAGTGCCTTCCCCCGCCGCTGGTAATTACATAGTGCCTTCCTCAACCACAGGCAACAACATAGGACATTCCTCAACCACAGGTAACGTCATAGAGCCTTCACCCACCACAGGCAATAACATGATACCTTCACCCGCAACACCAAGCCAACAGCAACTACCGACTAGATCTCCTTTGGCAGAAGGTGAAGCAACATCCGGTCTTCTTGTAGAGAAACATCAGGCGTTCTCTCCCTTGATAACAGCGCCAGAGACAATATTCGTCCAGCCAAGGTACAGCTCCTCCTTCGCATCTCCGTCATCACCAGACGAGACGAAGCCTCCAATAGCGTACACGCCCATGGTCCATCCAGCCAGTTACGGTCTTCAACCACAGCCTTCGCAAGTAGGTTCAACGGTACACTCGTCAGCTTCTTTGGTCATGGCGTCTTCGTCCCTTGCCAAGAGGACCCGCATCAGCTACACCACGACCCAGCTGGGACGGATGGAGAGCGTGTTCCTGACTACGGCTTATCCAGACAATCTACAGTACGAGAAGCTGGAGGAGGAAATAGATGTTCCACAGAAGAATCTAAAGGTAAGCATTGAACAGCTTGAACTGAATCATGAAGTATGCCACCAGACCTACATATGTCGTCCTTGTCAAAAACGAAGTTTGTAGTAATGATTGTTTAGATTTATTTCATGACTTTTTACTTTCTTTGAAAATAAATGAAACTTAAATAGATTTAACGTATTTGACAAGGATTACATACATATATGTAATTTTCATAAAATTAAATAAAGAACCAGACATTTCTTCTATCATAACAATTTTAACAGATTTATATTAAACTCTAACCAGGTTGTGAAAAGGCAATACTCTAACCAGGTTGTGAAAAGGCAATGTGTTGTCCTTATTAGAACATTTCCAAAACTGAACTTTTCTTCGTGGCAAATGGGT
Organism: Lepetodrilus elevatus; assembly: GCA_034780755.1. Classification (NCBI taxonomy): domain Eukaryota; kingdom Metazoa; phylum Mollusca; class Gastropoda; order Lepetellida; family Lepetodrilidae; genus Lepetodrilus; species Lepetodrilus elevatus. Next base: position 2,312 of record JAVCKZ010109127.1, on the reverse strand, counting down.
GAAGGTTTCCGGTAGCGACATTAAACTCCATATTCACTCACTCACTCAGATATCTTTGACCGCCACTCTTTCGTCCAAGTATCTGCAAGAACGAAAGAAAGTTGGTTTTAATGAAACGGCATATCCATTTGAATACCCGTTGTTACAGAGTATGAAGATATTTTCATAGAATCTTATAAGTACCGCAAACTATATGTCTGAGAGATGATATATAGATTATCATTTAATGTTGCTTAATCTGATACCTACATCTTCCTTACAATTCTTTTCCAGACCTGGTTCCAAAACAAGAGAGCACGGAACAAGAAACAGAAATTCATGGAGGCCAACCAACCCCCTAAAGTATCATCTGCTCCCACTCAATACGTTCATGGCATAGCAGCTCAACCTACAGCGTCGTCCGCACATCCTCGCTACTCGTATCTGCCAACTTCCGGTCCGTCGCTCAGGCCACAGGTCGACCCACCCCCTTTCATGAGCCGTCCTGCTTCCTGCTCATTCCCTACGGCCCAGCCTCCCTTCCTGTACCACTCACTTCCGGTCTACCCTCGCCACATGCAGCCTCCAGCCGTACCTCCGTACGGGGCATGCGCCATGGGACCGGAAGTGTCGTACACGCATCATCCGGCGGCGTACTCGGCTCCGTTCAGTCACAATCCAATGCAGAGATTCTGGACACCACCCCTGCCGCAGCCACTGCCGCAGCAAGCACACACTCCACAGTACCCAATCTACAGGAAGAAAGAGCCTTCGTCTCAGTTTCCAGCAGACTTCAAACCGCCCAGCAAGAAATTCAACTGCATGGCATCCTCACACATGCATCCAGAATCGTCTCAGGGAAACAGGGCTCTAACAGAGAGTGTCGATTCCTTATTCCTATCGCCGGAACACAGATCTACGCTACAAGCTCTGGAGAAATTATGTTCGTCCATGCCTTTTGATGGGTCTTGCGACAGCCACTTCTTTCGATGAATCGAAATGAAGCATTTCTAGGTTCACGAAATATGATTAGACATTCTGTGATAAAACTGGTTCTGATATAAAACTGTGGAACCTATTCTCGAAACGTTCTTACGAACTTCTTAGCCTACGAACAGTTCGTAGCCATACTATAAGAATCGTTAAGATTGTCGTACGATCGTTAGAACGTTTCGAGGATAGGCCACCTGGATCCGATGCCTCTGTATTCCAATTGGAATGAATATTAACCTATACATTATGTTTATCCATTGCATACACTGCTCGTGGGTGTTGTTTTTCATGGACCGTTGTACTGTGATACATTTTGTGTTTACATGTATATATTATATACACATCACCAGTGTGTTTTGCTAAATATGACAAAATACACAAGCATTTCTGGTGGTTATTTATCGTTACCGCTTTGTCTATTTATTTTTTTTGATCTCGTGAAATTTGTGTATTTATTTATATATTGTACATGTGATAGAACAATTTATATGTTCTCTTAGTGCTTATATACTTATTTGGTTTTCATCCTATATTATTTTGCAATTTATGTGATTTTGATTTTGACAGGCCTATCTTTTGGGGTCATTGTGGAACATTTATTCATTGTATATAAAGAAACAATATACTTTTCATTTTAGTGAATACGTCTTTTGGCTATCATCTCATTACGTGTATTTCTGTTTCTGTGATTTTGATAAACGTAGACTACACCTCCGACAAGATAATCAATATGGTGGTCATACATGTGTTTATTGTATACAAAGGTGTCTGTGTTGACAAATGAAAGCATTCATATTTCACATTATTGTCCGTGTCATGTGTGTGTATATCATTGCATGTTTCATCGTTTAAAGACATGAATATTTATAAAGCTCGCTATAGTTCATGAAGCCTTCATCGTCTGTTGATTGTGATACAAGTAGTGACACCTCCAAGAATGTGTAGGCTAACACTGCATCAAATGCACTTGAACACAAGACAGCTAGCTCCCATGCAGTTGGCGTTATCCTCGAACCACAGGTTATAGGCCTACGTGTAGTCATAAATAATAGCCTGCGGTTCGAGGATGAGTTGGTGTAGGTCTATACATACAATTTAAGTTCTACATTGTGGATTAATATGTGGATTATTCTACCTACAATATGGCCTTGCGCCCAGACTTGCGTATATAGTGCGTGATGATGATGATTTTAATGATGACATTATGGTTGTGGTAACACAAACAAATAAACACACGCACAAACACACACATGTGTGTGCGCGAGCAACACACACACACACACACACACACACACACACACACACACACACACACACACACACACACACACACACACACA
>JAVCKZ010109126.1:0-21423 GCA_034780755.1 Lepetodrilus elevatus | reverse complement strand
TGTTCTAGTTATGGCATGTGATTGATTGTAAAAGGGTTGCCAAGTTTACAGTCGGTGTTGTTCAACTTGTTGTTTCATCATGCTCGCAGTATTTAGAGAAATAGATTTATTCATGTTGATAGATTTAGTCAGATTGCCACTGACAGCCGTGGGTTGATCCTTTACCAATTCTGTCATTATTTACGATGGTTACTTACTAAAAAACACCACCAAACATTTCATACTGATGACATCACTGATGTAGACAAATAATGTTTTACCCTAATTGATAATTTGTCAGAATACCACTTTACGGTTTTTCTCCCTCCAAACTATTGCCAATTAACTTCGCTCCTCAAAAAAAGTTTTATATTGTGTAACACACACCCAACATGTACTAGTTTGTTCATGGCATGTAACGTTATTTACGTTTTACACTTCTACTGCCAAGTTAGTATTTAGTAAGTTATAAGTGTTCATTATTCTAGTTAATTTATCATACATTACAATGTCATGCCACTCACTATATATGTTTGTAGTTGCTGCCAACGATGCCGAAGTACTACCCTGACGATGATGGTAACGCCATAGAAAAACCCAAAACTGCGTGTGGTGGCATCCGTGAAGATCTGAAAGATTGCCTCCTGGAAAGTGACTGTGTTAGAAAGGTGACCATGGTTACTAGTAACTAGTCAACTGCAATGTCAATCTTTGCCACCTTTCCTGTCAAAATACACGCTAGCTCAGAGGCCTGTTCACGCGTGACGTCACATGAAGTACCGTATGAACGTTTCCAAGGAGAGTTCACGCCCTCCTGAACAGGCCTCTGGTATCCTAAGGACTAAAGGTATCCTAAGGACTAGTATAAATTCACAACATTTGTTATTTTTTATCATTATTTGAGCTAGTAAGTTTTAAAGTTAGTTTCTGTGTACGTTTCGTTCTTGAGGTATTAAATACCAGCGGGTGCTCACATGTTTACTGCAACAATCAGTGCTACACATGTTGTGGGTAACAGGGTTGTACTCCTCCCCATAACTGACAAATTGTGATATAAGTGAAAGAATCTTGAAATCGGTTGTAAACCCTTAATTCCCCACCAAAAAAAAATATAATGATTAAATTTAACAGATTAATATTTTTTAGAAGATGTCTTCTAGTGTGACAAGTGAACAAATATCAGGACTTTCAATACGAACCAAAACATCTGTCATATTTGTCCATACATCCTTTCAATACAAACATAATTTATTTCAAATGCTTTAAAAAATATATATTCCAAATTCCTTTCATATTCTGAAATTAGTGTAAATCTATGAGAAGAATAGGTACAACACAAAATTACTTTGCTTGGCCTAATGTACTATGTTTCTTATCCTGATTGTTCTATTTTCAGCATGGGAAAACTCCAAAAGAATGTTTGTTGCTGGGCGCTGATCCTTCTGTTCCTCTCAAGTGTCATAACCTCCGACAGTCCTTCTTTGATTGCAAGCGTTCCTTGGTGAGTGTAGGCGCCGTATGTTGATACAAGATAGCCCGAGATTCATTCAAAATCCGGTGACTTAAACTGGTCAAACATCTACCGTATTTGACGTATTAAACGCCCTGCCCCAATAAACGCCCCCCTTAACTATTTTAATAAAATAAAATAAAATAAATTAAAATATTTATATTTTTTTTCAATTTTTTATTTTAAAATTGTTTTCCCAAGGGATTTAATGCTGGAATTTGGGAAATTCTTTCTAAAGACTACTGTTTGTGATCCAGGAAGTTTTCCTGATATAAATATTGTTATTTTTAAAAAAAAAAAAAAATGATTTTTTAAAATTTAATTTCGTATTTTTTTCATACTTTAATAAACGCCCCCACAAGTCAATTTTCTTAATGCCCTGGGCGTTTTATACGTCGAATACAGTAGGTATCAATGTCTATTGTTCAATGTTCAAACCATGCCGTATTGATACGAATTAAGCATAACTTTGATTGGCAAGTATCTAATGATATAACTCCGATGTAGGTGTCACCGGATACCTGTCACCAGAAATGACCCCTACAATACCTACTTCATAAGCCTATAACATCAGAAATTTAATACTTAGGCCATAGTTATTTTATTACCTAATTTCAGGAATCCAGTTCCGATTGGCCTGAAAATGTTTTGTAATTTTCCTCTTTTTGTTTTCAATGTTACTAGTATACAGATTTCTCATTTCTTCTTCTTTATTTTTAGTTGGACATGCGACAAAGATTCCGAGGCCGGAAAGGCTACTGATGAAATGTGTGAATGTACCAACATGTGTGATTGATAGGACTGTATCATGGAGTGACCACAGAAACAACAACTGTTCTTATCCATCTTGAAGAGGAAGAACTATGTTATACATAAGTGCTATGTTAATATTATTGTGGTCCTGAATCCAAGACATATATAGAAGAGGAGCAGGCATTTATCAAAACTCATTATCATTGGAGTGCTGCATATAGACTTCATAGGAAACCATTTTGAAGTGCAAATTGGTATTAACTCTCTCCATGCTGGAGGCAATGAGGGATCCCTAAAGATCCGTGCCTGTGACTAATCCAGCAGGGAGAGGGTTAAACTATCCAGAAACTATGATAGCAGGTGGAAGATCAAGCAATCTATTTAAATAAAGGTTTACATTCTGTTGTCGTCGCCTATGGGTGAGATATTCCCGCCGCGACGTTAAACATTAATTCAATCAATTACATTCTGTTAGTATTCAAGACTAAGATCTAATGACATCCAGTAAAAACCTTTGTCCTCGTGACCTTTGTCTTATTACCCTTCCTGAATGAATATGGTCTCAGTAGGGTTTCTCCGAACACGCAATCCTGCGTCCCATACGCAAAAATTGCAAGTTTGGACGCACTTTATTAATAAAATGTGTTGATAAGTATATCAACATGCGTCCATGGGACTCTCAAAAATTGAAACCTAAGTGGAACCCTGGTCTCAGTGAAACCAGATGATGCTAAAGGCACTCCTAATATTTATTATATTTAATATCCACCAAGTTTAAGTTATGACTATATTGAGCAGTGTCTGTCTGTAACCATAGTTGTCTATTTAGGCAATGTGACTATTGAATGGAAATAAACATGGAATATATCAAATATGACCTAATTGCATTTGAGAAAGCTTGTGCCACTGTATGCTGATTATTAAAACAAATTGTATTACTGTTTTATGGTGAGTTCCACACATCATCGAATCCACTGGATATAGAAATTAGAATTGTATACAGTAGACTGCGCATATAACGTACTCATTGGGACCAGCTATTTTTGTCTGTTATATCCGAAGTCTGTTATACCGTAATTAGGACCAGGACTTCAGATTCAGTACGTTATAGGCGAGTGTCCGGTTTATGCGAGGCCGTTATATGCGAGGTCTACTGTATTTAACTCAACATAAACATGTAACAGAGACGTGTTTGGATTTATATAATTTATTGATGTAATGGTGTTATCACAATAAATAACCACAACAAGAACGTTCTACTTGATGATGCTTATCACTTCTACCTATATGCTGGCACATAGCAAATTAACCACTTCAATGTTATAGCCAGTTAACTCATTTGACATTGTGTGGTTAATTATTAGCAATGGAATGCACATAATGAAGTATGGAATTATATTATATATATATCATATATATGTGTATATATATGCTAACAAAATGCAATTTGGATTTCAGATATATTTCATTTATATACAGAGAGATAGATAGATCACAGAAATATTTTTTTAAATATTCAACAACCAATCAATTTCATAGACAGAGATCATTTGCAAATTTTCCTTTCCTTTCAATTTAATAATTGTAAGCTGAGTAGTAAATCTTGCTTCGACAAAGAAGAAATCTGAATATTGCATACATCACTGTATGGTACACTTTTTAACAGCTTGAATGTTAAAACTAGATTGTTAATCTGTGTATAGCACTGAAGCAGCCAATCATAGCATGTGTGAGAGATGGCCAATCAGAATGCATGTCCTAGATACTGCAGCACCCTATTATGCAAATTCACGCCAGTCAGTCAGTGTCCCCAGCCAATCACAACAAAGAACTTGCATGTTTAAGTTTCATCATGAATTTTCACCCAATCACAGAATCTGTATTTCTGCTTCTAGTTCTCAGAGCAATATAGTTTTGGAAACATAATTACAAGATGTCAAGTCTTCTAATGAGGGTTAAGATCTGTCAATGCATCGATTTGCATGTTCATTGAACAGCAAGTTTGAATGTTCATTGAACAGCAAAAACCAAGAGCTGATTCTTTAACACTCTCCACCATTAAAGCAACTGGGGATGCCCTAAAGAGCGGTGCCTATGTTTAATTCAGCATTGAGACGTATTGCTCTATATGGCTCTAAACCGGTGTGATACTGATTCTGAATGAATGGAAGCAAGGAAACCACAGCAATGGCATTAGAAATGTCTGGGACACTGCTACAGGAATTTAGGATAGACCTTGCCGGTACCCAGATGGCAATCAATACTTGGCTACACAGATGGTTCATGGCATTCAGATGGCCATTGGTATCCAGATGGCTATTAGTAATCCAGACAGCTACTACAGGTACCCAGATAGCTATTGGTAGCAAGACAGCAAATGGTATCCAGACAGTCACTACTGGTACTCAGATGGTAATTGGTACCCAGCCACTCTTGGTACCCAGATGGCTCATGACATTCGGATGGTTTCCAGATGATCGTTGCTATCCAGAAAGCCACTACAGGTACCCAGATGGTAATTGGTACCCAGCCAGTCCTGGTACCCAGATGGCTCATAGCATTCAGTTGGCCACTGATAATCCAGATGGCTATCACAGGTACCCCCGATAGCTATTGGTACCCAGACAATCCTGGTACAAAGATGACTCATGGTATTCAGGTGGTATCCAGATGATCGTTGTTATCCAGACAACCACCCATATTTTTGGTACCAAAACGGCAACTGGTACCCAGACACCGGTACCCTGAAGACCACTGGCACCCAGATAGAATACCCAGCAGGAAGTTATTGTAATACAGAAACAAACATCAAGACTAGAATCATACAACATTAGCTTCTGATGTCGTACACGGTACACAGGAAGTGATGTCATCTATACACAATAACTGATGATGTGGTACACGCACTATTCCAGATCACTCACTCACCCACAAGCACCTACAGATCAGTTATATATGTATATATTATATTATATATATAAATATGAAGCACGTAACCTTATGCAAATCGTCAATGATGGATCATGCATTGGGCAGATATACAGAGTGTGAGTGTGTCGATATCTCATTATGCCTTGGTAACTTCTTGGATGTTCAACAATATATACATCGTAAACGAGAACATTGCAGGGGGTTTTAACAAGCAAGAAAGTAGCTACGATACTAATAAATCTACGAGTAGAATACACACACTTGTCGAGCAATGTAAGCCTCCATGTAATCACTTAAATAAACAAAAGCAGGAAAGTGGAGATCATGATTGGAAAAGAATGCCAACACAATCGGTTTAACCCTCTCCCTGCTGAATTATGCACAGATACAGCTCTTTAGGGCATATCTGCTTGCCTTCAGCATGGAGAGGGTTAAATGATAACATACTCTCATTCAGAGACATATCTGAAAGCAAAAACCATCTTTCATATTCCGAAACAAAATAATACTTCTATATGACATAAATGGATAAAAATCACCACAATCATATGCAAAATAAAACAAGAAATCAAATATACATTCTACTGATTGCCAATAATATAACATCTGAAACTATATTTGGGTTAGTCATAAATATACACATGACAAAACGAAAGGTAACACAAGTTTGAGCAAAACTATTGAGGCTTACTATTATCATGACTATGTGTTGCTAGAATATATAGATAATCTTATACACAACGCACATGTACACAAACCTTGTACTATAGCATCCTTTGTGATCGCTTAAATCTCTAGATGTAAGAACAAAATATGATGTCCTTTTAGCAGGTTTTAATTAATGCTGTTCCACACAGATCTATGTGATATGCTTATATTATTATATATCGCAGTAATGACCCAATATATATACAAACATTGATGGTATTCAAACTCATAACCCCAAACAGTTCTCACACTTCACATGGAGCTGAGAATCCAAGTGATGTGCATATTAGTCTATGAAGCAGCATTAATTTGGAGTCAAATAAATCAATTGTTCCGACACCTAGAGATAAAACATCGTCCTCACTAGTTTCATCTTACAAACATCGAGTCTAAGACTAAGCAGGGATGGATGAAACCATGGTAAAAATTTGATATGGATTTTTAGTATTCGTAAATTTGCATACTGTTGTGTTATGGTAGAATCTTGCAAAGTACCAAATAGTCAACATTTCCTGAAACCACACAGGGGGAAAAAATGTATTTGAATCCCGAACAAATGAAATATGTACAGCACAATTCCCAAGCTCATGCAAGATTGTGTTATAAGAGTCCCCGAAAATCTACAGTATCTATGAGACTATGTGCCTAGCTACCTTCGTACATTTAAAACTATTCAAAGAGTTAGTAAACTACAAAGACAATACTGTTGTATGTACTCCATCACAATAATTAATAATTATTATACAATATAGGAGTCGAAGCTCGTCATATTTCAGCATTGGTACCGATGGTTTCAAGATTTCAGCACCGAATCCTTAGTAATACATGTGAAAGGTATACTAGTAAGCTTTGGAATTTTGCAGTTTTGTAGCATTCCATCTTAAATATATATAGACAATATAGTATGTTTTTGCTATTTCGTGGTTTATCAACCAAATAAATACAAAGGTAAATTCCTACCCTGCAATATTAGCTTCCATGGGTTACAAATATAAAATCAAGAATATTACACCTATCTCAAAGCCAACAGAGATTTAATAATGCCATACAATATTTCTGTAATTTAATATTAAATTTGAATTAAAAATGTATTATTTAAAAAAAAAAAACCCTCTGGACTATTTTAGATACAAATAGCACTCTCCATGACACGTTTAATATTTCTAAAATGTAAAAAGGACTCTTTCATTGATTGATTTAATGCTTTATGTTACTGCAGGATTTTGAATTTAAACGGATAACACAATCTCTAGCCGCACGACCAGGAAATACGGTGGATGCAGAGATAACCATGGTAACAGCCGAACAGCACGTATCATGGTCGACTGGGAAAAACGGGGCACGTCTCACGTCCCTAATATGGTAATATGGCACTGCGCGCTCCTTCCTAAACTGCAGGTCAAATATGATATATATATATATCGTACATAAACATGACACGCTGGAGAATGACAGTCACACGGTAATGTTGTATCTACAAATGCTAAGTATAAACTATACAGACTACAGATGTAACTCCACATCATCACTCATCAATAACATAACGATATAACACGTGTACTATCAGTCTAACTTCCATGCAAGCTATCTTCAGTGTGGGCTTGGAGAGTTGGATAAGCATTAGTAGAGCTGAAACGAATATTCAAATATTTTCGCAAACGAAGTTATGAATATTCGAATAGTTATGAATATTCAAATAGTAAAACAGCATTTGATTATTTGAACACTGGTGCACCGATGTTGTAATACCAGAATAATTTCCTATTTCAATGATACTGTTCATTGTCTAGAATGGAAAGAATGGAAATTGACTGACCATACATTTGCGATGTGTGACGATGTTGTTGTTTTTATCCACAGGGCGATACTATCATCAGAGATATCGCATTGTAGCACATTATATCAGAATAACATTTCAAACACATATTCAAATACAAATAGAATACTTACAAATGAATATTCGAATATAATTTTTTGCTACCGGTATTCGTTTCAGCTCTAAACATTCCCCTTCATTGTAGAGGGAGTATGTTATATGATTTGAACATTCACAGACAACATTCTCTCAATAAATATTATATAGGAATGAAAAACAGCGATAATTTTCTACTAAAGCTTGTCAAGATACAAACTAGATGGTGAATGAGTTTGCTGCATAGAAACTCAAAACATGACGAAATGAACAGATATGCAAATATTCAACGTCCTATTGTCGTCATTCAATCGATATTAGTTTCCGGTGAAATCAATCTCAACGTTAAAGAAAAGTAAAGTTTTTGTTCAGTATCCGATTTAAAAATTATTTTTACATTTGAAATATTTAGGTAAGAAATGTAAGGCATAACCCTGCCTTACCCCCAATAAAACAGAAGAAAAAAATGTACAAAAAAAAAAAAAAGATTTTATAGGTCAAGAAATGAAAATGATAGATATATCACAAAATAAATGTGTATATTTTGTGAAAGACATTACCACAACAAATCTATGCAGCAGATAACCTAGCACATTCAAACATAACACAGATGATGATGACAGTGAAATATACGAGTACAAGATGGAATGGTTTCTTATTGCATAACATTTGCACCCTCAAGTATCTGACCTAAACAATTAGACAAGCTTAATTCAGTTCAAAATTTAGCTAATAATTAGACAAGTTGACCATGTCGTAAGTTTCCTGGCTTTAATATTTAGGATTATATCTGTCATGTTAATCACAATGACATTACGATCATTTACCATGCCAATGAAATGAAACGATCGGTTTCACTATCATTCATTAACACTACAGTATTACAATAGAAACTGGTTTTGAGCGATGATATTGTCATACTATGGTTTAGATATTACATTATGTGCAAATTCGCAATTTCAAAGGAATAAATAACATGAAGTGTTATTTTAAAATATTTTGAAATGACCTGCTTGGAAATTAATATTTTCAAACCCTAGTATAAACTGAGTACTTTCTACAATAGAAATCAGAAAATAGATCAGCATTAACGACATAAAACCGTAAATTTCACAAAATGAATATTCCACTTTAAAGTTTTGTTATCATAGATTTACATAATCAACATATGGACGGACAGAAAACAGAAGAAAATAAATCACTAACATTACTATCAACATATGACAACCATTTCATTTCTGTAAACAAAGGCTCTTGTTATTAACTGAATTTCATGAACGCAACATTCCAGATTTATAGAAATCTGTAGAAATAATTTAAATATAAGATTAAAAAAAATAAAAAAATAAAAATGTGCAAATATCCATGACCATGAGGAAAGCCTGGACATTGAAGATCAGACTGCGGTTATATTTAATTTTAACCAGAACTTTACACAAAAGGGTGCGATCAGTCGAAAAAAATATTACAATCTAATTGATCTAAAACTGAATTGAAACTATAACCCAACTAAACGTTGTGTGATGATCAAACAATCCAAACTAAAATTATTCAAAAATATTTTGGCTAGATCCATGGAATACTACAAACAACAAAGCAACCATTTCGGTTGTCATGGTGATTACTTCATGACATCATATCTGAGTAAGCCCTGAGTGGTTTTAATTCGACTGAGTTCTGTAGTGTTCATAGTGTTTTGAAAAGTCTGCCTGCCCAACAGAGCGTAGACTAGTAATCTGGTAACATTTGAGCAGGAAGGGTAACTTTCCCACAATTTATTTTGCATACCATTAATAAATTTAACTTTCGGGGCAGGTTAAATTTCTTGCAAGGATTTCTGGCATTGCATTTTGATTGCAATTTATTAAATTTAACTTTCGGGGCAGGTTAATTTTCTTGCAAGGATTTCTGGCATTGCATTTTGATTCCCAGATGAATGTAACTTTCTGAAATGATTATTAAACAATTCCCAATGAAAACAAGCAGTGCAGATTCAACATACCATTCAAACGTTGTAGGTACTGTTAAGTAATTTCCACTGGCTAAATCCTGGCTTGCTTTGTAACAGTCCATCCAATATAATGAGGAAGCATTCAGCGGTTTGTACCAATACATCACTTAACAACTCCAGGTTAAACGACAATGGCAATATTCAAGACAGGTTTACCCCTAATGTTAATTACTTGGAAATGTGCTCCCGGCCCCAATAAATTACAGCTCATTTTTTTAAATACAAGATTAGCCGATGCTTCTTTCGAAGGCAGATTAACTTTTCACCCCACCCCTTTGCGTAAGTATTTATGCCGTCTGCCTAGACCGCCATTTGAATATTCCAAAACAACAAATCTCTGTCCAAAATTATAAAGAGTACAGTATTTGCTGATGCTTCCATGAATAGAAGGCAGGTGCACTCCCTCGACGGATATTTTCCCAGGAGTTTTCGCCGTCTGCCTCAGTACGTGGGTGCCTGGTAATCCGGTACTTCCTTCTGCTGGCTGAAGGGAGGCTGCTGGTAAGGGTCGCCGGTGTCGCTGCCTGGGAAGGAGGAGTATGGGGAGGATGCGTTGGGGTCGGGGTCGTAACCGGTCGTGAAAGCGTCAGCCGCTCCCAGCCGGTAACGTCTGACTGCCAGGAAGGTGGTGGCTCCCTGTGAAGAAAATGTCATAATACTATTTTTTTTTAAAGAATTTGTTTTTTTTTGTTTTTTTCAGCGCCATTGAGTAGCTAGTCTAGATCCTAGTCGCTATATAAATTTATTATTATTATTATTTAAAAAAATAATATAATTAGGCTTTCTAGAATCTTTCACTAACATCACAACTTGTCAGTTTAGGCAGGAGGAAACCTGCAACATCCTTAGCACTGAAAGTGGCAGTAAATCTGCGAGCACCGGCTGACCAAGGACGATAACTGCATTACCTACTGTACAGACAGCGCATCCTATCACCATAATCTTAAAAACACCTGTATTTTACTGCTGAGGATGTCTTGAGTTAGAATATGGTTCAATGCGACTCTACGCGACAACTTGGTGTCGCTGCCACTCACCCATGTGAAGATGGAGAAGAAGGAGAAGGTGATGGCCGCCTGGATGTTGTCACGGCCGCGGTTTATGCCCGAACGGATGGCGGGACTTGATGGGGTCTGGCGCCAAGCGTCGGTCATGTAGCAGAACCCCACGAACCATAGGAATGTCAACAACGCTGAAACAAAAATGGCAGTTCATAGTCAAACATATTTATTTGAAAGTTGTACATTTGATTTGTTAATGCAAATATACTGCTTTTCAACATTTTTTAATTTAAAAAAATAAAAGTGTTATCTCTCAATGTCAACAAACAGTGGTTGTATGACTTTAAATTCTATACATCAATGTTCTGAAATCATTAAAAAGTGATTTTAACAATATTTATTCTCATGAAAGGATATACACACATGACATTTAACAATACAATAACATATACCATGATATACATACATCATGAGATGGGATCGACAAACAGGATGTTGACATCCTATATTAATGTCGCTCCACAATTAAAAAGTGAGCATCTAAATTGTGTTACTAGTATCTAAAACGACTACAATATTTAGGTCACAGAAAGGTTGTCAATCATCTTCCACATTTAACCACGGTCTCGATAACCACCAAAGTATCAGACGTACTCACCTGAAGCTACTAGGTCAACAATAACGGCGTATTTCCGATGTTGAACGCTGCTAAGATTGTCGAAGAGCGCATCCAGCAGTAGGAAGCCTACTAACAGCAGGAATGCTATAACTCCTACGCCCACGCCGTACCCGCAGGCGTTGTTGTCGTTGTTCATTATGCAGACTGTTTTGTAATATCCTAGTGACGAGATACATCCAAACACGATGACTGAAAACACCTGAAGCAAAAAACAAACGAAGAAATTAGAGAATCGCCCCATAGTAAAATTAATGTTCAGTTTTAAGCTTTAAAGCAAGGAATTTTGAATATTAATTTCATGACGGACATACTTTCCGTAATCACTCGTATCGAGTGGGTTATTCTAATTATTCAGCATTATTATTTTCTTGGAATAAATCATGGAAAACTGCAAAAAATTTATTGATTATTAACGGATGACCCCAGTCCGCTTTTGACCATTTGTCCGCCAAGATGACGTTATGTCATTGTCTGCCTACGACATCACAATCGACAAATATCACTTTGTACAAAATCAACAGTCGATTATCGAAAATTTATTCCATAGTAGAAATCCACAACATTCGTTGAACAAAATATATAATAGTGATTAATTTAATAATACATCATGTACTACCCTAGCAGACTAAACTAATACTAACAGTACGCTATTGCTAGGGATGGCATAGGATTGGCAGTGCATCCAAGGGCTCTACATTAACTTGTTGATGCACTTATCCCAGTGTCTTGTCAGACATGAAACAACTTGCCCTGTAGTAGGTAAAAGACTTGTTAATCTGAGCTATTTCACTTGCCCGCCTGTCGATATACCTGTTCTGGGCAGACAGACAATCCTTACTGTTGAGCTCTGCACTCAACCATGACCTGTGTTGTTATAGGGTGTGTAATGATAGACATAGCAGCGATAGAAACTAACTTTAAAACTTACTAGCTTGAATAGTGATACAAATAACAAATGTTATGAATTTCTACTAGCGCTTAGGACAGCTTTAGCAATGGGAGAAATGGCCTGGGCTAGCGGGCTAATATTAATTTTGATACCTAAATAGTATTCTGATCTATGTATCACGTAAAGATTCTGTGTGTACTGTAGTCAATGGTGATGATGAAATAATGCTTTACGTCACGTCGCTCTAGATCCATTCTTATCAAGTTTTGCTCATCTCTAGCATTTGTATGGAATGTACTAATGTAGGCCTACTAATATAAATTCTGTATGCTCAGTGGCAGAGCAAAAGTCTATAGGATATTTATTTATAGCCTACATGGATGTGTTTCATATAGTTCGTTTGGTATGTGAACCGTATCATAAAACTTTGTATTGTACATACACTGCCAACAGAACACGCTTGTATGCATTTAAAACAAAGTTCAAATTATGCTCTGTACTTTCATGTTTGAATCTTAATTATGAACAATCTACACTTCCATGGCTAATTCTTTCATTATTAGTATATATATATATTATGCAATTGAAGTTATAATTACTAAAAAATACAATAGTGGTACTCCGTGACATGTTAGCTGAAATGTCACAGCTTCCTAATTTTGAAAGCCTATGGCAAAATGGTGAACCTTGCTATTTCCGCGAACTCAAATACCTCAAAATGCTTGGCACATATAAGAAAGAATTACAGTGTCTATCATCACGATCAAAATATCTATCTGTCATTTATTAATGCAAGGGAGATAATTACTGCATTGCACAATGTTGAGCAAAGTAGATCATTTGATTTTCATTCAATAAGATCAAACACTATTGCTAATAAGATCAAACACTATGTGCCAATGGTAAAACTTAATACAAAAACCAGTATTTTAGTTTAGACAACTGTCATTTTAAAGGTATTGTTCATCTCCTTCATATAAATGTGTGTGACATCTCAACATGGATGTGACTCATTATCATATGAGCTCTACCAGGAACTAGAGCAAAAGGTCCATGCACACACTGTTTTCCGGTATCCTAGGATGTTGTCAGGTGATGAATTCAAACATATTTGCACTTTAGTTAACACTGTGTTGATTTCCGTGTGAGATTCACACATTCAAATTAAAATGTGATCGCTGTATGCATATTTAATATTATTCTGATCAGTTAATTATTCAGGCCAGCAATGTAGATTTATCGACGTTACATTATTCTAGAAGGCTTACCAACGTAAATATGAGTTATATGTAAACAGGACGGACTGCATAGATCTACTAGTGTTTGGAATTATTGAACTGATTCATTCAACCGTAATGCTATATCGTAGAATCACGAGTAAATTAGCGATTTATCCAGTGACCAGTGCCAGTGTTCGTCCAGAAATTCTCCAAGTCGATCGATAAACAGTAGTGAAAACGTCGGTATAAAGCAACAGTTCTAAAAGAAATTTTAGTCACTTACCAAACTAACTATCCTCAGAATAACCTGGGGCTTTTTAATGTAAACTAACGGATCGAAAGGCGCCCCTGCCTTCCCCGAACCGTACGCAGTCCCACCTATCGCACCCTGTTGGTTGTCCGACATGTTGCTTTATAAAATAATGCACATACATGAAGTGATGACGTCACAGATTTGGGGCACCTGTTTATTTACAAGTTATTTTCATATTTTGACACACGATATATCTGAGAGCTGTTTATTTAGTATCTTTCCAGTATATTTCATAATAATATCACATAATCAAAGTATATCGTATGATAAAAATAGATGTGACTTTACACGTATTTTGGTGACGTTTTTCACACATTGCACAACTCCACGACAAGGCCCCGGAAACCACCTTTATAAAAGTTGCCTGATGATTTCACGATTCAAAACTTGACGACTGTAGAAAGATACTGTTACGTACGACCTCAGTGACATACACTAGTTACATTAAATTTGTGTTCCAGTTATTTGTTCATAAGCTTTCAATTACCGAGATGGATATCCAAGACAAGACCTGCCCGGTCTGCCACGAGACCGTTTCTGTTTACGCCATAGGGCAGTGTGATCATCCGATTTGTTACAAATGTTCTACGAGAATGAGGGTATTATGTGAACAGATGTATTGTGCCATCTGCAGAAGCGATCTTCCAGAGGTAACACTTATTTAAAATGTATTCAAATTGAGCGTAACTGTAGCCCAGTTCTGTTGATATATTTCATTACTAAGGGAGTAAGGCGAAATAGAAAGCTGTCAGCTTTCAGTTTCAGGTGTACTACCTTTACTTTAAAAAAACCCCAGATCTTCTTGGAAATGTATGACAACTTTTCCTTTTGTTAATATTAAATAATTATTAATACTGAAAACAATACAACCCTACACACCCATTATCACAAATAAACATACAATTTATTTAACTACTGACCACCTACTGTAATTTTGACCTTGTTGTTTTAAACAAAATCAACAAGTTGCATCATCACATGTAATGTGTGTTGCTAGTGCTTACACAGTGTAGAGTTGATATATATCTTGGTAATTTGAATATGACACTTTATTACTTTTCAAATGTATTAACACCAGAGCTCCAGATAGTACTGTACTCCCTGATTTTGATTTAGAAAGTATTTTCAAATATTTCTGATGCTGGTATCGCTAAACATCATTGTAATGGCCCCATTTACTAACAGACGTTCGTTTCTGTTCAGGTATTGCCTTTAATAAAAATGCACAAGTGGGTGCGAAATGACTGGGGGGCACAATGTGCAAGGGGATGAAATGTCTGCCAGACGAAGAAACATCAAAACCCTAGATTAACATAAAAGCACATTCTAAAATTGTCATCTCCCAATCCATAATTTTTACTATTCACTTTCATGAGGTATATTTAAAAAATATAATAAAATGGACTATATTTCACAGAGCAATATTTATAGGACAAACTCTGGCAACAGTTAAATTACACAGATACATGTCTTATCTGAGTTACTGTATTGGGGTTTTAAAATATTTAAAACAACATTTTTCAATCAATTTTTAATCTCCAATGTTGAGTACTCATCTTACTTACATGTTGGAACAACCTGAAAAAGAAAGAAAAATATATACTACAGTACAATACCTAAACGTCTACATTATGTAAATTGTAAACACTTAATCAATAGTGATTATCATCAATTTATCTTTCCTTTTTCAGGTTCTGTTTGTTAAAAATCTGAAAAGGTACACAGCCATCGACCGAAGGAACTTCATCATAAACAAGAGATACAAGATCTTTTTCCAAGACCTTGAGTGCGAAGATACCTTCAAGTATATCCAGGAACATAGGTGTAAGGTATGCAGGGATCGGCCATTGGACAAGTCGTTCTTCGCCCTGAAGGATCACATGAGGAGGGAACACGCTCTGTTTTGTTGCGACCTCTGCTTGCAGCACTTAAAGGTTTGCAACATTTTTGTTACAAGAAATGTTTGAATTTTCCCGATATTAAGAAAATTCTGAAGATGATGCAGAACAATTTCTAAACTATGTCATACATGTTGTATGTGTAAGCATTTTATTAGCAGGGTTTTTGGTAGGTTTTTAAAGAGACACTGACCTGCCAGACTCCTATGAACATTCCATCGTATTTTTAGCCTAAATTATTGGCTGAATTTTCAACATACTTTGAAACTCATTTTGTCTCCCTATTTTCTTCCCAACAGATATTCTCTTTTCAAAGGAAGTTCTACAACCGTCGTGACTTGGCAACCCACCGTCGTACAGGCGACGAAGATGACAAGTCATACAAAGGACACCCACTGTGTAAATTCTGTGATGAACGCTATATGGACAACGACGAACTTCTCCGGCACTTGAGGAAAGACCACTACTTCTGTCACTTTTGTGACGAGGGATCAAATGAATATTACAGGTGAGAGAAAAAAATGCATTTGCTTTTTGCGCTTTTGTGACAAAATCTCGTATGAATTAGAATTGGTCCCGAGGATACTAGTATGCCACATTTTTTATTAAGATTTCGTATGAATTAGAATTGGTCCCGAGGATATGCCACATCTTTTAGTAAGATTTCATATGATTTGCTGTTTTTAGTTTTTATCTAATTTTTACCCTACAGCTATGTACCTCACATCATTAAATTTAGACCCCTGTTTTATTTTACGTTCACAGTGACTACGAAAACCTGCAGCAGCACTTCAAAGCCCGCCATTACCTGTGTGAGCAGGACAACTGCATCAATGTGCAGTTCACCAACGCGTTCCGCTCCAACATCGACCTGAAGGCTCACATCGCCAAGGAGCACCACCAGAACATGAACAAGGCGCAGGCCAAAGAAGCGCGGACATTGGACGTCAACTTCCAGCTGCCGCCAAGGGCCAGGGGTCGAGCCAGAGGTAGGGGTCACTTCCGTTTGTTTGAGTTCGAAGCATGTTGAGAAATTTAGCTGGCTTCTCGAGTATAATTTTGAATGAACAATAATTTAATAATTTGGACGATTTTTACCATTTTTAGAAATTAAGAAAATTGTCCTCAATGGCTTATTTCACTGTTTGTTTGGTTTGCACAGGAGGAGGACCTGGTGTAACTGGTGACGACTACGAAGATGCTGACCGAGGTCAAGGTCGTTCATATCGAGGACGAGGATACCGATTTCAGGAATATGGAAGGTGTGTAGCGGAAATATCGCAGTTATTACAATTGTAGTTGTTGGCCACATTATGGCATCTTTTTTTAGATATTTTTATTCACTGGATTTAATAATAAACGGGTGTACTAATTTCATGTGTTGTGCTCGTCACGTGTGGGTGAAAGATTCCCGCTGTGGCGTAAATCAATAATTCACTCTCGCCTAAAAATCATATTTTACCTACTGTATAAAATAATTCTTACCTAGCATTTCCTTATTCTTCCACCACAGGGAACAGTGGGAGGAGAAAGAACAGTTGGAGCGAGCCCGTGAGGCGTCACTCCGCGAGGAGCTGCGTGTGACGGAGAAGGAAATGAAGGAGGTAGAGCGGAGGCGACACAAGGCAGAGGAGGCGGAGGCGAGGCGACAGGAGAAGGAAGAGAGTCTCAGACAGGAGGTGGCCTCGCTGGAGAAAGACTTTCCCTTTCTTTCGGGTGCCACTTCCGCTTATGCTCCCGCCAACGTACCCGCAGGGCTCGGGAAGAACACAAAGAAGGTGGCCTCGCTGGAGAAAGACTTTCCCTTTCTTTCGGGCGCCACTTCCGCTCCTGCTCCCGCCATCGTACCCGCAGGGCTTGGGATGAACACAAAGAAATCGCACAAGGACGTCAAGTCGCAGAAGCCCATGGCATCCAGGATCAATGCCATCGGCCGGTTGAATTCCTCGGACTATCCCTCATTGGGAAATTCATCCGGTTCCGAGTCGCACAAGTCGTCCCACAAGTCGTCGTTATCAGCGTCGGCAGCGCAGTCTTATTCGGGGAGAGAGTCGCCAGTGTATAGTAGTCATGATGTGTTGTCCAATACCAGTCAGACGCCGGCAGTTCATGCCAGTAACATACAGACAGTTCCGCAGAGTGTTCTGGACTCCATGAAGAAGGAAGACGGAGGGTACAAGAAGAACATGCCTAAGAGGAACGCGGAGGAGTTTCCCACGCTCGCGGGAGGCTCGCAGCGGTCCAAGAGCGACGGCAACGTCAGCCTCATGAGCCTGGGCGTATGGTCTGGGAAGTCCAAGAAAAACGAACCCCAGCAAGACAATCATAGTGTAACTACTAGTGCTAAATCTCAAAAAGGTATTGCTACCTCATTGGCATCTATTGGACTAGCTGTGTATAATGGGGATCGGTCAGGTGGGAGAAAAAACTCGTCGTCACCGACACCTTCCTTTACTAGGAACGTGTCCAGTGCTAAATCTAAATCTGTTGTTGGTGATGGTACTAGTGCTTTACAGAATGGGTTAAAAGTGAAAGAACCTCCGCCTAAAACCAGAGACAAACACGCTTCTCCTCTTCCCACTGAAGATAAAGAACAGTGTAGTGATTCGCAGGGAAAGAAAAATAAGAAGAAGCAGAAGGAGATCCAAGTCGAGAAAGAAGACAAGCCTGCCTCAGCCGGTTCAGGGAAAGATAGCAAAAAGACGGGGAAAGATGCTAAGACAGAGAAAGATGTTAAGACAGAGAAAGACACTAAGACAGCGAAAGATACTAAGACGGCGAAAGATACTAAGACAGGGAAAGATGCTAAGACAGGGAAAGAAGCAAAGACGAAGAAAGCAAAGAGTATAGATCCAGTGACAAAGGTCTTCAACGAATTGAACGACCGGGATTCCGGGATCGAGTCGTCAAGCGGGTCAGTGGACTCGGCAACCGTTCCTCCATTCAAAGTCGAGGACCTGGCAAAGTTTGCAGAAACAACAACAGTGACAATATCCGAACCAACTCATCTGTCCATGGCAAAGTTCACGCCCTCCGACCCAGATCCAGTCAAAGTGTCCTTGGACTGCATCGCTGTAGGCTTGCTGGGCAGTCGCGATGTCAAGGAGGAGACGGTCCCGGGACTGTCTGACTTCCCGACCTTGAATCCTCCTTCAGTGCTGGCTGCTCCACCTCCGGGCTTCAAACCTGCAGCTCCTCCTGGGTTCGGCAACAAAGGTTCTGGGTCCAAAGGTTCTGGGTCCAGTTCCAGTTCCGCACCTCCCAGTTCCGGTTCTAGGCCTCCTCCGGGATTCACCTCACAGTCGACGAAGCAGGAAAGACCCGCCAAGAAGACGCCCCCAGTCGCGGTGACGACAACCGGTGTGTACTCGAAGCCGAGAGACTTCCCCGAGCGCAACAAGGAGCTGGTGCAGACGGTGTCCATCCTTCTCAACAACGACCAGGAGAAGTTTGGGAAGTTCAAGACGTACTCGGGCAGCTTCCGACAGGGTTCCCTGGACGCCACCGGCTACTACCACAGCTGCCGAGAGCTGCTGACCCAGGAGAACTTCGACATGGTCATCCCGGAACTCATTGCGCTGCTCCCGGACATCAACAAGCAACAGGAGCTGCTGGACATCCACAGAGTGGCATCCAAGCCGTCCAACGTCAAGTCCGACGTTCTCAAGATCAGCGGGAAGACCACGAAGGCTCCTTGGAGCAGCTTCGCGGACTTCAAGACGTGCCCGTCGTGCCGGCAGGTTCTCCTGCAGAAAGACTTTGACGCCCACGTGTCGGAACACCGGCAGACGGAATACCCGAGTCTGGGATCCCGCGGGCCACATCCTAGCTTCTTGGGGCAAGGTTCGTGGATTAAGGCGACGTGACCTCAGTTTGCGAAGGCTTTGGGACTTTGTTGATGAACACAAAAGTGCTATCCTGTGTTAGTGTTAGCCACGTTTGCAGCACCCTATGCATGGATTCTGGTTTAGCTGAAAGGCTATATATATACATCTGTGTGTATACATTGTCAACATCGATGTTTCAAAGAATGGCTGTGGTATATTTAGTCTGGTTCAGGCCAATATTTTCAGGTTTGATTGTTTGGTTGTGGATCCTTGAACTACCGTATTCTAGACTGTGATCTATCAGAAATAGAAAATTTGGTCTTTATTATTCGTGTCACAGAATTTATTGGAAGGTGGTTTTGTTTCCTGTAGAATGTCTTCCTCATATTTTGTTTGTAACATTTGCTGTCCTGGCAATAACTTGTATGGTAACATTTAGGAAAAATGTGTGTACTGTGTTCATGCTCATGACCCAGTCTCGAAATTACTATAAGTACAGTTTTTTAGATTTCAGAAATTGGACAACATTGATCAAGCTAAGTGGCTAATGATGGCTGTCCCTCCAATGTTTTATATAACAATACATTTGATTCAGACAGTTTGGAAGACATTAAGAATAGTGTACCAATTTATCACACTGTCACAATATGCTTGAATTTGTAATCAATTTTAATATTAAACTGGCAATACAAAACACTTTTCTATTTATGGTTTCCTTCAGTCATTTATAGTTTGCTACATTGTATTTATATTTAAGATTCAGTCGATGCTGTTATGTCATGGTGTAGCTATAGGAGTTTTGTAACATCGTGTTACTGTAAATTATTCTTTTAATGGTGTTTTTACACATGTTTCTTAGTTTGCCTGTAAGATCTGTACTGTATCTGTTTCATTTTGTGTGTAATTCTTTTGGCATCATCAAAGAAATTGTCATGTCTTTTATTTTACCGCCTAATGAACTTAAAATTTATTTTGCAAATTTATTTTATTTTATCATCTATTATAAGCCTGAAACCACAGCCTGAAACCGCATTTTCTAAAAACCCATCCAAGTTAATGAAAAGTGCATACTTTTTTATTTTCATTTGACGGTGAATTTTCTAAAATCCCACCCATAATGTAAAAAAGTTGTTTGTATTGAACCATGTTGGCACGTTAGAATATAACAGTTGTTTTACTTTTCTTTTTAAATCGCCCCCCACCCCCCATTTTTTTGTGAGAAATTCAAATGATAGAAATGATCAGGGGATGGAATGTATTAAAATGAGGTGTCATTTTTCTTTTAATTCCATGTGGATGAAGGGAATTTACATTATATTCATTTTAAGAATTAATCTTGTAAGAAATGTATTCAATATTCATATAAAGATAGATATTCTTGAGCAAGATTAGACATGTTTATTTTTCAGAGTACAGTACTTCACCTAGGGACGGGATATTCCCTCTATGGCGCAAACACTAATTCAGTCAAACTTAACTTCCAATATTCCTTGCATGAATGTGTATATATGTAAATCAAAGCTACCCTGTTCCCATGTTGAATGATCATATTCGTGATTGTTGCCCTTATTGTCCTTGAACTGTTATGTTATGAGTTGTTGTGGGAGCTGTTTTCACAAACAATAAAATAATAAAGAATTGGGGTTCGTTGTCCAAATTTGTGGCACTGTTAAAGTGAGGTAATCCTGATATACTTCGTGAATACAGTGCTCCCTCGATATAACGCTGAAGTTGGGGTCCATGACATGCCACCCGCATTATAATAACCGTGTTATATCAACGAATATAATTG
>JAVCKZ010109115.1:0-10410 GCA_034780755.1 Lepetodrilus elevatus | reverse complement strand
TGAGACAGAGAGAGAGAGAGAGAGAGAGAGAGAGAGAGAGAGAGAGAGAGAGAGAGAGAGAGAGAGAAAGCAGGGGGAGGAAAATGTAACTAATAACGAACGTTATCAAACAGTTTATCTTACTTTCAATAAATGTATCATCTTAATATATAATTGAATTAAGATGGTGCAATCGTATGCTATACATTATACGCATTTATATATTATCATTATCCTGTAGTTAATCGAAAAATAATTACTAACCTCTGGTTAACATGTATATATAGTGCCATGCCATTGATATAGTTTCAACTCTATAAAGTCTAATCTATACAGGAGAGTATAATGAAAGCTTGTTATCAGTTCTTGTCTTGTATACATAGGAATATTACGAGTGTTGTGGATTTACTCATTCCGTTAGCCGACAAATCGTGATATGAGCAAAACAAGTCTGAAAGAATAATGTGAAAACAGATTCAGTATAAGTATATATACTCTACTACCCACTGTTAGCAAATTGAAGCTGTTTTATATCTCAATTGTGCCAGAATGTATTGTTTAAAAGCGCGTGTGAAGACGGTCAGAAGGTTCGTGTTCACTTCACATCAGCAACACGCCATTAATCCACTTTATTACCATTTCAAAGAGGACTGATTCACAGCAATCTAATATCTATTCTGAAATTAACACACATTAAAATCCTTTAAAAAAATATCTCTGTTCGCAGCATATCTTGT
The DNA here is from genome assembly GCA_034780755.1 of Lepetodrilus elevatus. Taxonomy (NCBI): domain Eukaryota; kingdom Metazoa; phylum Mollusca; class Gastropoda; order Lepetellida; family Lepetodrilidae; genus Lepetodrilus; species Lepetodrilus elevatus. The sequence continues at coordinate 9,694 of JAVCKZ010109115.1, read as the reverse complement.
CAATGAATCTAATTAAATTATTACCAAGTGGATGCTTTAGTGGATGCGTTAAATATGTAATTATTTCCAGTATGCAGCTCGGGCAATGTTAAATCATAAGAGTGTATGACTATAGTATAGAGGATCATGGCTGGTGTGTATGTATAGAGTGTATGACTGAAGCCTAGGTGACGTGTGCAAACCAGTAATGACACACAGTGGGCAGACATCCCCAACGTAGTCGCAATTACAGTTGCAGCACACTGGGGAATTTGATTAATGATTGCAAATTTACCATGAGCATGGGTCACTTTTGAAAATAGCCCTATCATTTCCTTATTATACCCCTCATTCAATCTGCTCCTCTCGAGGGATGGGTGTTTGGGGGAAAACATCCCCGGGGGTGGGGAAGTTGGTGTAATTAGACATTATACGTTATGCTGTTGTCTGCGGGTGAAACTTGTACGTAATGCTTGTGATCAATTGCTGCTTCTCGTTCAGGCGACACCTCGCTGTGCTTTGCCAAAGTGGCCTTTCTAGCCAGGCCCGAGAAAGTCTATTAAGATTGGGCGATTAGGAATTAGTCAGTGGAGCTAACATTAGGCTTGTTCCTGATCAAATTAATTGGAGACTGGCATCGTCTTGATAGAGGGCAAGGATGAAATTAATGCAATCATTTGAACATTATGCTTCTCTAACAAAACACGGGAGATTCTTCCCGTTTCAAATCAATGGGGCAAGCGGCCCGCAGAGGGCGCGATTACGGCGGGCTTCAATGCCAGGGCTCCAGCAGAAGTTGTAGCTGCCTGAGCTCGGAGCGACGTCTTCACGACGCCAAGTGCACATCGGGGGCTATTTAACCGAAAATAGCTCGCTGAAATATTTATGTGCCTTTGTCTAGCAACTTCCGAGAAGAGGGTTTTACCTGCCTATCATCCGGATGACGTCGGGAGATGGAAATGTCAGAAACCCATAGGCGGAGGAAGAAGGCCGCTTATGCACCTGTTTGTCAAAATTCGCGCGCCTAAACCACGGGGCCAGTGAGGGTCTCGTAGCTGGGGACGTAATGATCTATTACCATTCGGCGCTATTACAGATAATTGCGATTAGTCACTTTTCGACATATATTTGTCTTGTTTTTAGTCAGAAATGGTCGTAATCCCAACTAATTGCTCCCAGATCAATTACTACTCTGATAGCATAGTCGTAAAAAGTGTTTTGTCGGCGCAGTTGACTTGTGAATATGCCACTCTTGTGTCAGAGTTTAAAAACTATCTATCCAATGAATGTAAAAAGAAATTAAAGCCCCGGAAAAGGTGGGAAAGACTGCTCCGATGGTCTGGCTTCTTGACCCAGACTTCTGTACATTGACCAATCTCATTTACTGAGTTGGCAAGAACAGTCAATTTAGCCAGACGTATTGGCTTTTGAATAATATGGGTTATTGCCCTAATAAGTTCGACTACATTTCACTTGTCGTCTTCTTTTTTTTCCTCAAAACTTTTAACTATTCAGTTTGAGGCTAACTAGTATTGTAGACTTCGGTCACATTAAAGTTCTGTGTCCATATATGTAAAAGTTCATTACATGCATTTTATTCAATTTGTACGTTCAGATTTATCATATTATCTCCCATCCAATCCGAATATTCTGGCAATCTGTGTGTATTGTATTGCAAGTAGTAAATATGCATGCTGCAATATGTACACTCGTTGAACATGTTTAATTAGTTGATGTTGTCACATAGACCAAGAAATAATTACACAAAACTTAAAACGTTTCGTCATACAGTGTGTCTTCGACTTAACTGAAATCGGATGATCGTGACATAATATTATTATACCAGTATGTGGATGCCTATACCCAAGAACTCAAAATGCATTTGAGATCGTTTCGTTGTTTGCAGTTACTACCTTGTCATCCAATATATAATTATTTATTTTTTCCAATTGGGGTTTAGAGTAGCTTACTAGATTGTTTCACTAATATCACGACTTGTCAGTTTAAGGCAGGAGGAAACTCGCAACATCCGTAGCGCTGAATGTTACCGTAAACCTGCGAGCACCGGCTAGTACTGACAAACCAAGAATGATATACCAGTAATAAAAATGTATATCATGGCCTGGGTAGCTTTCCGTGTAGCTTCCATGATTCCACACACACAAATATTTCTAAGTTCGCTAAACACTTTCCCCAAAGACAAAGTCTGCCAAGATTACAAACTATTTCCGTAAATGTTCCGTTACGTTCACACTATTCCACATTAGTTCATCAGTCCGCACAACAGCTCCGTATTATGCCTCACTAATTGCACAACAATTGTACTCCATGTTAACAAGTTCCTCAATTTCTTCACGACATGTCTTCAGAATGATACTGGCCCAGTTATATCTATAGTATTCGTAATTAAGAAGATGCGAAAGTTTTCTAACATATTCTATTATGTTTAGTTAGCTTCTAGGGTAGGTGCACATGCAGTCTACCAATGTATCAAAGACCACTCAGGAATCACGTTCATCAATACACCTATAGAACAATCTGAATGTATTTAAAATATGCAGTAATGGTTATAAACGTATGTTGAACTCACCCAAATCTAAGTCCTGAAATGCATTAATTATAAATGATAATGCCATGCCTCTAGTACTCACCAGACCTGCATTTCACGAAAGGGATGTATATTTACGCCGGACGTATATCAGGACATAAATTAAGCACGGCGGAATTACATGTAACTGTGCTTTACGTCCTGATCTATGTCCGGCGTAAATACACACCCCTTTCGTGAAACGCAGGCCTGTAGATTTGAAACTAAACACGCTGTCAAGTCTGTAGGCTAAAAGACAAGCTAAACTATGCTATATCATCCTCGTACATTGAAATTGTTTGAATTTCTGAGCATTGATACATCAGGGGGCTGCTCCTTTCTAGTTGTTCTGTCTGTACTTTCTGTCCGACGCATGCACAGTTACCAAGGATCAACACCGCACAGTGACTGCGCATGCGTCGGATAGAAAGTACTGGCAAAACAGTTAGAAAGGAGCAGCCCCTTAGTGTTTAAAAAATTACGTATGTTGGTTTAGGATAATATATCCGGGTTCAATTGACATTCAAATCTCCTTTCAATTGTAGCTGTATGCTAATGACACGTCGTTGAAAACTTCATCTGTTTCGCCTCATTCAAAGCTCTGCTACATCCGGGTGCGTTTTAAAAACGCACTGTGTAATGTCTATTATATATTTATTTAATGTTATCCATTACAAAACATTTTCCTTTGGGATTTATAACTGAACAAACTGTTTCTGATAACAAGATGAATGGTTGTGTGTCTCTACTCTCTACACAGTTGTTCCATTGTGCCACACGATAACCCTAACCTGGGGAGATGATGTTGAAACTAACGAATACATTGAAAATGTTTGCCACTTTATTTGCTATTATCAAATCAAATATTGTAATATTTTCCACACGGTTATTATAATTGGTGTTTGACGAGATGGAACTTGACAAGGACGAAAATCGGCCCATCATTCAGAAACTGATATGTATTAAGAGAATGGCTATTTAGCTGTCCATGATCGTTGTGTAATCACTTCCAAGCTAACTGAGAAATTCGATTAGCATTGATTGTACAATTGTTCAACGTTTTAAATGACTAACTACAAAGATTTGTTAAAATAATAGAGCAACATTTGTGAACTGAGTGTAAAACATACACAATTTAATCATGGCAACGTTTCAATAACTGCATGACTTTTTTAAATCTCCAAAATATAAAACCGTGACTGAAATTAATTAGCTAATATGAAAACGTCTATCATAAACATGCAAAAGCACAAAATTATCGGCGAATTATTTAAAGCGTTTTAATGCACTTTCCAATAGATAATTTGTCAGACGGCCCCATAATACAATAGGATGTCGCATGCGCTTATCGATTAGTTTAATTGAAAAGCAAACACATGCTACCCCATGCCAACCCCAATTCTGTCTGATTATGTAAAGGCGGGGCTCCAACAGGGCTGTAATCACGGACTATCCCTCAACTCTGCTAATAGCACCAATCAGGCAAATTTGGAAGTTAAACGTTGGTTTAGGACAATATATCCCGGTTCAATTGACTTGCACGGGGAGAAAATCTTTGACTGGGCCGGAGTGTATGAGACGGGACGACTGACAAGTCCTGAGGCTACTCAATAGCTATTGGAGGCTAGCGAAATAGTCCGGACAAAAACCAACGGGGAATTTTTTCACATTACCAGTTTGTCTTGTCTTTTAGCCTACAGAAATCATGTTAGTTGATAATTCAAAGGATACAGAGGTGTCTGATTCGGATTTATCAGATTCCGAGTGTTTATCGCCTACCTCCAAGACTGAAGACTCGCGCGACCGGGTAACTGTAAATTGTGAAACGAAAAGACGGATGGAATCCAGTGGAAACACCAAACAACTCGCGTTCAGCGTGGACAGAATTTTAGGCAACGACATTAAATGTTCGAAAAGTGACATACGTGAAAAAGTATCGGACGATTGTGAACGTGCCTCAAATTCGGACATTGTATATTCCTACAACAATGTGAACTATGTCAGTGAGAAGCCAGTAGACATTTATGGTCAGTCTAACAGGGCTGTGTGGCCGGAAGTCTATAATTACATGTGTCCGTGGACAACGCTTCAACGAGACAGACATGGCAGTAAGTCCACTAACATTCATTATATATATATCTTTTTGTAATCTGTTCATTTAAATTATGGTCATGCAATTAATAGGACCGATTTATGTTAAGTGACATCACTAGTAGTAGTATTGGTAATATTAGTAGTGGTTGTGGTGGTAGTCGTAGTGATACTAATAATAGTATTAGTAGTATTAGTATTAGTATTAGTAGTATTAGTCTTAGTAGTAGTAGGAGGAGGAGGAGGAGAAGAAGAAGAAGAAGCAGCAGAAGCTACCGCAGTAACAGTAAAAGCAACACCAGTAGTACGCCAATGTGGTGACCCGCCAATGCATATAGTGCAAGTCTGTGGATTCTAACAATGTTACTCAAATCCACAGAATAACAGGAGCACAATTGTAATTAACAGATTTAAAAAAAAAATGTTTTAGTGATTGTTTGAAACACCTATATATTAGTACTGCCATTTAAAGTAACTTGTATTAATATGAATAAACTACATTCCATATGGATGTTATATTTAGTTGATGTTCACATGACATTGTTCAAATTAAAAAGTATTTGTCCCACGAAACAAGCACACTGAAGCATATTGAAGCATTCGTTCTCAATGAGATCATGAACACACTGGTGATATTTGACGTATCTATTTAAAATTAACACTGCATAATATTTATTTATTGTCATTCTACTTTTTCTCTTTTTAAAATTGCTAGAACTAATTGTTATAAATATAATTGCATTTTGTTTTCACTTTGAAAATACATGTATATGACAGTTCAAGATGGAATCGTGAATTATTTCCACATATCTACTCTTATCGAATTGACAGCTATTCGCGTATTGACTATGATACATGCTTCGTAGAATAATACAATATTCTACATTATATTATGTATCTAAATAACTTGTATCTAAAACTTGTCTAAATAACCAACGTTATTACACTATTTCATTGACACCATTGACATAACATTTTTAAAATATACTTTTTTAAATGTTTTAAATGTCGTAGCTTTTGCTAATTATTTACCCCCTTTTTTCACGTCAAGTTGTTAGGCGAGTGGGCCACCCGTATCAGAATCGAACCCCACCCAAGAGAAAGAAGCCGCGAACTGCTTTCACCAGACAACAAGTGATGGAACTGGAGAAGAGGTTTTCCCGGCAGAAATACCTGGCATCAGCAGAAAGGTCGAGTTTAGCCAAGTCTTTGAAAATGACAGATGCTCAAGTGAAGACCTGGTTTCAGAACAGACGGACGAAATGGAGGTTGGTGTAACATAAGAATAATTATAACGTTTACAAATAAAATTTGTTAGGAAGATTCAGTAGATGATTTTTTTTATTGAATTATTTCCAGTGCTAGAGAAGATTCTGTACAGCTAATTGTATTCAAAATATTCAAATAATTATGTTTAGAGCTAAAGTGAGATGCAACAACCATTAGTGTTTATAACTAATAGTATGCAGTAGTGTTAGAATCGGAAGATATATGTGTATATGGAATTTATTAGGTTGAAATTAAATAATACTATTATTATTTTAACGAGACAAATACTATGTTTAAATACTGGTTCCATATGATAAATCAGTATACATGTATGGTAACCATATTTATCTACGTTGAATATATATTCAAATGCATTTTCTAAATTTAGATGTATTTCCATATTTTCCGTTTGTAAATATAATTCCGTAAAAGCACAATGATTAATTTTATAAATCACATATACTAGCCTAGTATATTGTACATGAATCTGTGCATAATACAGAACAATTCCTATATGACACGGTTTCCTAGTTCTAATTACATGTAATTTATCATAACCCATGGGATATTGGTGTTTGTTAATACTAGTATATAAAATAGTGTAGGTATACTTTGATTCGAGTGCAAAGATGCAATTAGATATTAATTAAGATTCATATAATTCGTCATGACATTTTAGTTACTAGTATTATAATTATATTCTTTATGAATAAATAAAATAGTAAAGATATTATTTACAATACATGTATTCGAATAGTGTATTCCTTGCAATGTATACTACTGGTGGTTTTTTTAATTGATAATTTGTCATATTTGATAGATAGATGCAACTTAGTTATTAAATTCATGTAATATTTAATAACTAAGTTGTATCTCTCTATCAAAGTATAAGTATAAGAGGAAGTACTCTCGTAAAATGTCTGGATGAAAATTGGCTGAATATATATTACACTAAACTCGGCTATTGTTTCTTAGTAATTTATAGGTTTCATCTGCGACGTTTGATTTTTGTTCTTGAATTTCAATGTTATTCCCAACTCATTAAAATTGAACTGTAAGCCATATTCTGTAACTTGTCAATCAGTTGCAATAATATATTAATACATGTATGTTAAATAATGATATCGTAATATTATTATATAACATATAAGTAATCGATGGTTGAGAAAATAAGAACACAACTATTTAATCAGTTCTCCGAGTCGTAGTGTGTTCCAGACTTAAATTCACCTTCTCAAGAGGCAATCTCAAATGTCTATAGCAAGCCTGTGTGACACGATATATAGATACGGATCAATAGTCTGTAAGACGTTATACAGTGAGAACGCACCATTTCCATGCTGACATGTCTGTGTTCTGTGTTGTTAATCACTGCTCTGACGTACATTGCCTCCTCAAACGGTGCTTTAGGTTCAAGATAATGATCATACAAATTATAGTTCACATTAATTATGATAATAATTATATAGATCTTACGCTTCACGTTTCTGACAATATACAGTGCTTAGGGTTCAAGTTTGTGATCATATTAAGACTTATGCTCATACACAATGTCTTTGGTTCACATGTATGATTCATATATATACGGTGCTTTAGGTTCTAGTTCATCATCATAATATATAGTTGGTGTTTTATGTTCAAGTTTATCATCATATATATACATATTGCTAGAGTTCACGTTAATGATCATATATACATTGCTTACTTAGGGTTCAGGTTTTTGATCATATACACTGTTAAATACACGTTTATGCTCATATGCTGTGCTGTTGGTTCATTTTTATATTCATATGCTGTGTTTTAGGTTCACGTTATGAACATACAACTTTCTTTAAGTTCCAGCTTATAATACATCACAGTGCTTTTGTTTCAGGTTTATGATCATATACAATTATTTAGGTTCAAGTTTATGACAATAAATAGTGCTTTAGGTTCAAGGTTATGCTGATATCAGCGGTGCTTTAGCCTAAACTTTAAAGTGCATGCTACTAATTCTAGAAATATAGAATGAATATGAATAGTAGTGTATTAGGATGTATGATATTAAACATAAAATATTCTTGTCCTTGGGTATATTTCACTTTAAATTGCCAACTTAATCATAATTATATTTCAAGGATGCTTTACATATTATTAAATAATCAGTTCAAAGAGTTAATGGTTTGTACCGTTAGTTTGGCATAAATAGAATTCATTTATTTAAAACAAACTAAATATTGAATACGACAATCAGATTGTATTTAATGCCTTCGTTATGTCCTGTACATTGGCTTTACGTTTTCTTGATGATGCCGAAACTGAATAATACGATATTGTTATTAAAATATGCTGTTACTTATGTAAATAGTGGAATAAATATCTGTTTTTATTTATATCAAGTTGCATTCCGTAATTCAATAGTACAAATGTCCTCTGGTATACCGTTTCTGCAGCTCTATACATGATAAAGATGGTACGTTGTACCATCAGACTGTCTAGGAAGTTGTGTCTTGAATAACCGACTTATTGATCGATTATAGATATATGTTACATGACATCTATTTCTAATTGTAGGCGTCAGACAGCTGAAGAGCGGGAGATCGAACGTCAGGCTGCTCAGAAGTTTCTCATGAGCTTACGGACAGAGGATGCTGGACCCATGTACCCGCCTCTCTGTGTGCCCCCACCCCCACCCACCTACAGGATGAGACCCCCGGGTATGGAGCGAGGGGTGGAGGAAGCACACGCCTAGACATCGCCCACACAAAAGCAGAACTCGTGATGAATCGATAAGTGATCTCAGAAATGACTTCAAGAACGAAAGTGAAAGTACGGTGACAGTTCCTAAACATGCACTCGTATATTATACCCATACTCGCACCCTCATTCCGGTTACTGATATCCGAGTGTTGATTGTCTTGACCTTGTCTTTGATAGAAGTGGTCGGTATTAACCCTAATTATATACCATTTCCCTGCTGGATACAACCATAGATGCCAAATAGACGAGTTATTCCATTCGAGCCCGTACTGAAAAGGTTAACATTCAGTAACGTATACCATAGTACACAATATGTTAGTATACGCTACGGATAAAGCTTCATATATAGCAAACTTAATTTTGATTTAGTTTGTCAGGCTGTGTCCAAACTATTGATGTTATTAGTAATATACACAATCATCTTCATAATTACCTGATGTCATGTCATCCTAGCTTGAGGTCACGGAGAAATCGTAGGCATGTGTCGTCATCGTTTCTCCAAGTTAGTCCACCAGACTAGAAACACCACATTTCCATGTATATAAGTCTCTCATATGTGTATATATTCCATACAAGTTATCTTATCATATACATACCATGTAAAGTTAATTTACAATAAAATAAATTTTCATTAGTTTTGTAGACTTTTATTCCATGGTTTCGGGACAACTTTAGACTCCAAAACCGGGTTCACCCTAAAAACAGGGTATTTCTGCCGGACTAAATGGTGCTTTGTTACGGAACAGTCACATCTCCACTTCGGACTAAATGTCCTGCAGTTCTCTTAAACACAATACTGAGTATAGTTTTCTAGTATTGTTATTACTGTTATTTAATTTTAATTTTAATATGTATATTATTATGCTTAGTGGTATTAGTATTAAAGGCATAATATCGCAGATATTTATCGTCGTTTGGGACTAGTTCTTAGCTACAACTGCAAAATACATTTACTTGACATACATAAAATCATGTTTGTACTTCCAAAAACCTTTCCACCGCTGTTTGGTAGACAAATATCCAATGCAA
>JAVCKZ010109105.1:0-10411 GCA_034780755.1 Lepetodrilus elevatus | reverse complement strand
TAATTTTGGTTTTGAGCTCGCCAAGTCTCGCTCAAAACAAAAATTATGTCACTCGGGCATACATCTGATACGAAATGGAAGCTCGGTTAGTATCCTATAAATGTGTAGCGCATTTAGGTGTTTGAATCTCGAGATATCTCATGTAAAATTGCAGTCCCTATAAGCCAGTTTCTATTATGCACGGAATATGCATGCACATGTCAAAGGTGAAAGCACATTATAGTATGGTAGTATGATGTTATTAAAATTCTTATCACAACTACCAGACTACTTTAAAATGGTTTTAACAAATTAATACATCATTCAAATTAGATAATAAACTACAGCCCCTATGTGCTTTTACCTTTGAAGCAAACATGTGTATTCTGTGCACGTTTGAAACTATACTTGGGCAGACTACAAGGAACCATTTTATCAGATGCTATGAGGGGTGGCTGGTAGCGCAGTGGTAGAACGTTGGACTATGAGGGGTGGCTGGTAGTGCAGTGGTAGAACGTTGGACTTTGGAACCAAGTGTTCCAGGTTCAAATCCCTCCCCGGCATCAATGTTTGCGAAAGTTACCTTTCCAACACAATATTGAAAGGATGCGCTGTCACAATAGTTATATCATCCTTGGTCTTGTCAGCCGGTGTTCGCAGGTTTACTGCAACATTTAGCTTTACGGATGTTGTAGGTTTCCTCATGCCCTAAACTGACAAGTCGTGATATTAGTGAAAGATGCTAGAAAGCAACTCTAAACCAAATATACCAGGTAAATAACAAAATATGTTCAAATATGATAAAATGTGCTCTTTTAATTGTTTTTACATCATATCTGTATTCCTGTTTGGCATGTTTCATAACATAAAACAAGATGGCAAACATTCATCTAGAATTTTGTTGCATATGAAATTACAATCTCACAATTTTGATATATAATACCAGAAACAAAACCATGTCCTTGCATGTAAAACTTGCACACCATAACATAAACTTGCACCAATTGACCTGGGCCCGTATTCTCGAAACTTTGTAAGTCCTAAGAAGTTCGTAATTATTAAGAATTTGCTTAACTGGTTTTCTGCTTATGTTAATTTCTTAAGAGATATTTTTTCATTAAGAAGTTTTTAACTAAGAAGTTTCGAGAATACGGGCCCTGGTTACAAAGTAAACATCATCCAGTCTTGCAAGTCGTACTACATCATACACGTGATCCAAATACCTTTCCATGTACATCAGGGGTGTGTTCAAGCTGCGCTACTTTTGCTATGCTACTTTCGCTACTAATATAGTAGTTAGTTGGAACGGCTTTGTGTGTATCGCTTTGCACATGCGCACACTCCATCTTGCTACAAATAATATGCAGTACAGACCCATAGCAAAAATAGTTCATACATAGCATACGTATTTGCTGGCTGAACGGCTTCAGTAGGCTATGTAGCAAAAGTAGTTCAGCTTGAACGCACCTCAGCATTCGTACACATCACAATACATATTTACACATCATAATACACATTTACACACACATACAAATGACTCTCTGAGCACATCCACAAACTTGCACATCATTAACATCACATGTGACTTGAGCACATCAGTATTCTTACACATCATAATACATATTTCCACATATGACCCGAGAGTTTCATCCAATCACATCTGTCATGTTACCACCGTTTGATTTTGAGAAATCGCACCCCCACCCCAAAAAAAACCAACACATCGGCATTGCCATCATTTTGCACCATGTGGAGACTTATGCATTCTTACACATCATAATACATCACATGTACACGCTTGACTCAAGAGTTTCATCCAATCACATCCGTAATCTTATGACCGTTCGAAATTGAGCAATCACAAAATAATAACAAATTTAAATCGACCAATAAATAAATAAATCAGCGCTTCCCTCGCTTAGCTCCCTGGGGAGGCTTCTGTAACTGGAAAGGTTTGTTTGTCCCCGCGGAGAGTGCTGCCCCCGGGGTGGCAGCCAAACCTAACGGAACCCCTGCAGTCTGTGGGGTGGATGCCCCCAAGAAGCTGGTGTTGGTGGCTGGGGAGTTGAAGATCGAACTATTGCCAAGAAGACCTGAAACACAATAGAACAATACATGATTGTTTTTGTTGTCAGATTTTACATTTATGTATTGCTTACAAATATTACAAATGAAAAGATCAAATTAATTTTTAAAAGTGTACAAATATATATCAGATAATGTATTTTGAAGAAATATTATTTTTAAAAAGTCTACAATTAATTTTCATTTTGAATATACATGTATTAATACATTTAGAACCAATTAATCTTAAGAAGCATACAATTAAGCTTACATATTGAATATTTTTATAATATTGAAAATATGCCAAATGTTAATCCAGCAGCAAATGAATTTATTGGAATGTAGTTTTTACATATTTACAGCGCAAATTCCAAATTTGATGAAAAGATGATGTGCAGTTTCATTTGCAAATTCATGAAGCAATTTGTATATATACAATGAGAGAAGTGTTTATTTAAAAATCAGCAGCATTGCTAGATACGACAATTTCAATGTTGGACATACTTTATACAGTTCAGAGATGATAGTCAACAAGGGAGACCACTCTAAATATGATGATGGAAATAGTGATGGTGATAAACGAGGGGTTAGCTAGTGAATGTGGAATCAAACATACCTCTCTCTCAGGCATGGCAACAGACAATTGTGATTTCCGCGGGAAAACAAGTCCAGTGTCTAGAGGCTGCAGGGTCCAAGCCACATTCAGGGCAAATAAATCGACCCATGGACATAATGAATAAGCGGAATTCCGCGGAAATTTGCCATGCCTGCTCTCTCTAACTGGAGAGGGAAAGGGGAGAGGGAAAGGAGATAGAAGAGGGAGTGAAGGTATTGAGGGTAGACATTTACGATTGACACTACAGTACAGGCTGGCGTTTCACGAAAGGGTCGTATCGATAGTACGGGCATAAATTGATATTTTCATAGTTTCCTGCCATATTAAAAGCATGGCACATGTCTAGAGGCATGATCCCGAAGCTATCGCATATGTTAACAACATTGTTAAGTCTTCGTGGAGGAAAATAAATATAACGAGCCCGAAAGTCAAGTTATCCTCCGTAATAACGGAATACATGTTCAAATAGCCATTAAGTTGGCTGTTGATGGATCATGGTCCCATTTTTTCAAAATATATCGTTTAACCCTCTCCCTGCTGGATTAGGCAAAAGCACTGCTCATTAAGGCATCAACGGTTGCCTTCAGGAGGGAGAGGGTTAAAAAATAATTAATAAATAAATGACATTGTGAAGCCTTCGTGGAAGAACATTTGATGATCCCTAAAAAGTAAAGGTTACCTCCACGAAGGCTTAGCGATAGTCATTACGTGTACGATAACTTCGAGAACACAACCCCCGATTCACGCCAAGACTACAGTACGACCTGTTCGCGAAACGCAAACCCGACGACCTGCTCGCAGAGGGACAAGAGCCTGCTACAAGTGGGCAGGGCACGACGGAGAAGGACGCTTACCACACTAACCTAGAGGCTTGACGGCTGCCGTCTGATTGGACGACGCGAGTACAGAGGACAGACTGCTGAGCTGCGGAGCCGACCCGGACAGGCCTGACACGTGTCACAGACAGAGAGACGATGTTGTCATCACGACGCCGCAGTGACGCCGCCTCAATCATCCGCAACATCGCTCGGGCCTACATTACACTATGCTGCGCAGATCAATTAACCCTCTCCATGCCGAAGGCAACCAGTGATGCCCTAAAGAGCGGTGACTGTCCCTAATCCAGCAGGGAGAGGGTTAAATGTGTTCAACAGTTGCAGTATGAAAAATTAATGAAAAACTGAACCAAATGATGTACCCGTTAGGATGAGATGGAGTGAGCGAGGGAATTATTGTTTTACATCACATAATAATCAGAAGAGATGGTAAATTTAACTTTCTAGAACTGGATTAAATAGCCCAAAATACCTCAGTGACTGTTCACATCAACACAAAGTACAATAAAAAAGCATTCTATTTGACTCGATTTTCAAGATAGAATTTTGACTGGATGAGCCCTCGAAAATGAATGTTCTGAAAGAATTTCAGGGCGCAAAACGTAGCGCAGTGTTGGCAGTAGCCCTGCATGATTGAGGATGTGTACCGCACGTCGTGATGTGTTATCAAGTGAAGTGACTACTGGTTAGTGAGAGAAAATATGAAAAGTACAAGCAGAAATCTAATGAATTATAATGCAGGAAAAATAATAAAATTAAATGTAGAATTGAAAAGGAATTACACAAGGAGTGTGACTACTATGACTATTAAACTATTGATACACAAGAATATGATATGAAAAACAAAAATTGATGTGGATGAGACACTAGAGCTAAAGAAGAGCTACTAATATTTGATTTGACGTTGAACATGAAAAATGATGATGTGTCTTCTCTGAGCAAAAGTGTTCAGTTCTAAAGCATTGCACCTACATCCACGAATACATTTTTTTTACATTTGAGTTTTCAAGATTTTTTCACTTACATGGCATGTCTACTCGTTCCATTTTAAAACTTGAGGGGTGGACAAGGCCATTCCATTTATGAATTTTGAGGAATGAACAATTTATAAATTTTAAAGGGGTTGATGGGCCTATACGTTTGCAAACAGAGAGGAATGAATAGGTTCATTCCATTTTCAAACTGAGGAGTGGTCAGAACCACTACAGCTTGTAATTTTTTTTAGACAGGACAATTCCATTATTAAACTGAGGGGTGGACAATCAGTGCTTCATACTTCTAAACGCCTCTTGCCAAGAGAAACATAACAGTAGTACGACCACCACCTATTAGCAAAGATGCGCAGGATGAGACCGTCTCCGAGAGATTAACGAGACAGCACGTGGTTGGGGGGGGTTACCTGATGACGAGGCTAGACTGGACCCTCCGAACAGCCCGCCAGTGGTCCCCAGCGTTGACCCCACGACCCCGAGACTGCCAGTCCCTATGGAGCTAGTGTTGAGGCCGGCCACTGGGGGAGCACCTGTCAATCAAATGGGAAATGTGTAATGGGAGGTACTGCAGGGGTTATGGTAATATTATACAACTGAGGTACCAAATGGGTTATAGTAAATGTGGTGCGAGTGAGTGAATATGGAGTTTAATGTCGCTGCAGGAATCTTTCACCCATTTGCGACTATAGTAAAGTCGCAATAAAAACTACATTGATTGTTGATTTTATGTTTTACGTCGCTGCGGGAATATTTCACCCATACGCGCCGATCGTACAACTGCAACTCTGCGTACCTGTTGGGTGCTGTGACCGGTTGAGTACCGAGGCCATGGCAGCTGCAGCAGCATTGGTCATTCCCGTGAAGGGGGCGGGGCCTGCGGGGTCGAGAGGTCGCATGGGTGTCACAGTCACCACAGGTTTTGGATGCCGCTCGAAAATGTTTTTGGTGTCGCCGTGGAAGATCTTCCGGTAATTTAAGTAGTGGTCTTTTTGAGTCTGGAAACAAACAAACAAAAATTTTAAAAATATTTTTCTCTTTGAATTGACGTTTAGACCCACTTTAAAGATGATTTAACTTGTATCAAAGCTCGTCAGTTTATGAACCTGAATAACCAAGACCAATTTTACCTTCACAGCTTCGTTGATGACCTGTAGTTGGGCAGCAAGGGCAATGAACGTCTCGTGGAGTTTTTTCATCAGAGCGATTAGTTCTGAAACGACACGATTGAAATTATTATTATCAATACTGATATTTTGACTAGATTGTGGGCTGTGCTACCACCCGTCTTCAGAACGGTATTATCTTTAAATTTAACAGGAGTTTTGAAATGCTGTAATATTGGAATTTATTCATCAATACTTTTATTTCAACCAGTCTGAAACAGCAATGACAAGTTCATTATAAGAGTTATCTCCCTTTATCAGACTGGCATTTTGAAATAGCACCATTTGAATTATTTATTAATATTAATATTTCAACCCATCTCGGACTATGACAACATGTTGGTTCAGAGTTATCTCCCCTTACCAGACTGTGAGTGTCGTGTTGGCTGGTGCAGGGCGGCCAGGTGGTTCTCCAGCGCCTCTATCTGCTGACGGTATGTGATCATCCGACCCTCAAAGTCCTCCACCAACTGCTGGAAGTAGCTGTAAAATCACACAAGGTACATTTACAATAAAGCCAGTGCATCCTATCAATTTTGCGTCAGAAATGTAACTTTCGCGAACACTGATGCTGGGAACATGGGATTTAACTCGAATAAAGCTTGGTGGTAAAGTTTGGTGGTAAATCGCCTAACTGGTTAAAAAAAAATCTATACCTAAAAGAAACTAATTCATAGCAGATCAGATTTTCTACATCAAGGTGTAAACTAACGCTGTATACTGGCTAAAAGTAATTCTAGATCATGGACATGCGACTCCTTAGGAATATTGTGTTCATTGTGGGATATGTGCATGTTGGTATTGGTTGTGTAACAATGCTACTAACAATCGTATGACAATATGTTTATAAATGGAGGACAAATTGTGGCAATTGTTTCAGAAAAGCAATGGATGTTAAAATAGCTTCATAAAATATACGCCACATTTGTCAGTCGTGTGCTCACATTGTTGGCGCAGTATTTTCATACTGCAATCCTGGAGGTATGTCTTTTGTTCGCTGTGCCATCTCTGCATTCTTCAACTCCTACGAAAAAGAAGCGACCATTTAGAACACAAAAATAAGAAAGAAATTCATAGCTAAAAACAAAACGACCCTTTCCAAATGTCTTCTTTTCAATATTACCAAGATTAATAAGTAATCTGCTACTGTGGTATCATAATAATCTGTATTAAAACAAAATTCTAATTTATTACAAAGTGTCTCAACATCAAGTGGAAAAAGCGCTGAATGTTGCAGAAAACCTGCGAGCACTGGCTGGTACTGACAGACTAAATCTGCAATGTCACTCTACAGACAGCTTTTCATATCAATATTGTGTCGGAAATCTAACTTGCGCGAACATTGCGATTTGAACTTGAGACATTTGCGCTACCACCCTGCCTATCTCACCTGTGCCATCTCCCGCTTCAGTTTGTCCACAGTGCAGGCGTTCCTCTGCAGCCCGTTGGACACCACGGACAGCAACTGCTTCAGCGCCGCCGTGTCCTCCTGCACCTTCAACATGGGCTTTGTCGACATCCGCGCTATGTCCTCCCTCACAGTCTTCTCCTCCTTCACGTATTTCCTAAAATCACAATGTTAGACCGTAATTGTCTTGTGTATGTGACTTGAACTTGCAAGTTTACAAAATGTGGCACCCCTGCCCTGCGCTTCCTACAATCAATGTACAGAGCTCATAAACTGGTTCCCAGCTAATGTAAAATTCTAAAGCGCTGCGATTGGTTTACTGCAAGAGTTAACATGTTTTCGTTATACCGTAAATCATGAAATTAACGCGAGCAGAATATTAATGTGAAATTACATTATTCGATCCCATATTGTAGTAGAGTATTAGATGATATATAAAAGCTGTATTGTATTAATAAATTTATCCGCGATTGAAAACGGTAAATGTTAGAAATAAACATTAAAACCCCAAGGGGAGATAACCTACTGGAATGCGGTGACAGTTTCCACTAGCATCGAAGGCATTTCTGTCTCTCTCACAGCCTTGCCATCACTGGAAAAGATGATCAAGAATTCAGTTGAGTACACATGACTTGCGACATTGGGCCCAAGATTGCCAGCTCAAATCTTGTATTGGGTTTTGTGAACAAAAACTTGAGTTGATCAATAGTTTTCTTGAGGCCAGATATTTACATTAATATTTGTTATTCATACCATACAATAGCATGTACATTGAAATATCCATTGAAGATTGTTAACCTTCTTCCTGCTGAATAAAATCAAAATGTTCTATTTCTGCATGTGATCGGGCAACTTAAGTCGCCTTCAGCAGGGAGAGGGTTAAGAATGCTGTAGTGAAACTTACCTGGTTTTACTTGCAGACCCGCCAGTTCCTATGAAGAAAGTAAACAGCAGGCATTAGTAACTTTCAAAAATATGTAGTTTTGCAAACATAGCATCTAAAAACATTAAACATTTTGCAAACTTGAAATCCATGCATCTTTGGCCTGTAACCAGACATCATAACAGACAATTGTGATTTCTCCAGAAAACAAACCTGGGATAGACACCAAGCCAATGGACAAACAAATCAGCAGATTTCGGCAGAAAAATGACATGCTTGTTTAAGACAACGCCTCGCCCCGAGATTACAAAACTTTTGAGTGCGATTTCATGCTCATCTCAAAGTTTCGTTCACAAATAACTAAATAAAATTTGAGTTGGAATATGAAATCATACTCAAAATGTTTCATACATCTTGGGGCATGGCCCTGTAGTACTACTCAAAGTTTGTATGGAGATGTATAAAGAAAACCGAGTTGAGAATGAAATCGTAACCTCAGGATCACATCGTCAGACATACCTCCGGCGGTTGTCGCGGTCTTGGGGTCAAGTCCACCCAGACCTGCGGTAGTCGTTGTTGTGGGCACAGAAAAGATGCTGGTGGCGGCAGCGGGAGCAGCAGCTGCTAACGATGTCGCTCCGAACAAACCCAGTCCAGTGGCAGGTGTTCCAGTTGTTGTTGATAGGAGGCCACCTATATATAGACTTCTTTCATTAATGTGCTGTCTTACATTTCTATGGGAATATTTCACTCTTTTGCAATATATAGTAACATGATGATAAAAATAAAATTAATATAAAAAGATATATTATTTCGTGAAAGTTGCTTTCATAAATTACATGGTTCACCAAAATCGATGTTAGTGATCAATGGTGATTCAAATATCAAAAAGACTTCTAATAATTAAATTGAATTTATGAAAATGTTTTTGCTAATACTGCTGCTTTGATAACATTAATCTGAGATCGATTAATGCTTTACGTTGCAGTAGGAATATTTCACTCATATGCAACTTGCAAATATTAAATTAGATCTAAGGTATTGACGACATACCGCTCAACATTGAATGGCATTGAACATTGTTCTAGGAGTTTTTTGCCCATTAGTGTATATCAATATCATCCTACCGAGCATAGGCGCTGCTATAGTGGGCAGCGGCTTGTTGAAGGTTAACCCGCCGAGACCGCCAGCCACAGCTGGTGTTGTAGTGACAGCAGCAGGAAAGCCGAAGCCCGTCGGCGCTGCTGTTGTTGCGGTTGTGGTAGCTCCCAGACCGAAGCCGGTCGATGGTGTTGTTGCTGATACTGTGAATAGGATAGCACAACATTACAATTTCTTTTTGAGTATTTGTGATGCTTTAACTACTTTCAAGAAAAATATTTACTGATGGGTGAATGAATGAATGAATGAATTACGTGTTTTACCTTCAATGCAATGAAAATATTTCACCCATATGCAACAATAATAATGTAATATTACAATACAAAGAAACCTATAACAACTGTAGATACAATGTATTCTATCATTTTTTTAATTAGCAATTTCTGATTTGCCATTTAACACCTTGGTTTATTTAAATACTTAATTAAAAAATAAAATAAATAAATAAAAATCTATTATCAACCTACGTCCTAACAATCCTCCTAGAATGGGAACGGATGCCACAGTTGATGTAGATGCGGGAACAGGAACGGTCAGGCCTGTTGGAACAGGAACATTGAGCGAGAAGCCCCCAGATGTTCCCAGTGTCGACGCGGATGTTGTGGGTGCCACAGTGCCAAGTGAAAACCCTGTCGTCGGTTGTGCTGCAAGACAGGAACAGTGCCACAAGATTATGAAACTTTCCGAGTACGATTTCATCCTCAAGATCAAATTTTATATGGGGATTTACCGCAATCTAATTACATGTATGTTAATTTGAAATAATAATGTTGATTGTCTTTGTTCTGTAACTCTCAAAATTATGATAGGACTAATTTTGTAATGTCTAATGAACATCCTGCGAGACATACCAGTGGCTATAGTTGCTGCAGGTGTCCCAAAGTTAAATCTGTAAAAAGAAAATAACAAAATTAAAACAATGGATTGTAAAGGGTGGCAGATGTTTCGCCCCTGAACGCTTACACCCCAAGCCTTTCCGCCCCGTAACACTTTCACCCCGTCGTTTCGCCCAAATGCATGGACCAGTTCGTCCCACCATATATTTTCAAAAAGGCCCGTTCGCCTCAACCATATATTTGCAAAATGTCCGTCTATTTTCGAAAGCTTCTTTCGCCTCTCCCCCCCCCCCCCCCCCCACCGCTATCGGGGGCGTTTGATCCACCGCGCCTTTCATCACGTGTCTTTAGCTATTTTTAAGTGCGGGAGAGATCACCATAATTTTTGGTTCAGTTAAGTCCCTAGCACCTGCAAAATATACGGACACCATTCCACCCTACCTAGCAGGGTATTTGCCGCTGACACGCCCAAA
>JAVCKZ010109094.1:0-10411 GCA_034780755.1 Lepetodrilus elevatus | reverse complement strand
TCCATCTAACATTTCTCGCTGACTGACCAGTCCATAAACTGCCATAGAGCCCTCAGTGCCATGTACTATTTGTTAATTATTGCATGGGTGTTATTGAACTCCAAACCTCTATGTTTAATGAGATAAATACTAGTATTGGAAATATCTGAAAACACTGCAAGAGTTAGAATATAGAGTTTGTTTCATTTCAGAATACACTGCTTCACCATGGGTGGGTGGCAGAACATTTGGATCTCAAATCATGTCTCAGGAGCCTAGCATCAAGGTTTGTAAATTACCTTTCTGACATGATCCTGATAGGATACACTGTCTGTAGAGTGGCAATGCAGTTGGTCTGTCAGTACCAGCCGGCGCGCGCAAGTTTACGGAAACATTCCGCGCTACAAATGCTGTGGGTTTCCTCCTGCCCTAAACTTGCAAGCCGTGATACAAGTGGAAGAATCGTGAAAGCGGATCTCGACATATTTAAAAAATATATAAAATTCTTCCATTGTTTCTATGTATCAGATTCGTTGGTGGTTTTGACCGATATTCCAAAAGAAGCAGGAATCATTTACGATTGTCCCACAAAGACAACAAAAAAAGAAAGAAAAACAAGATATAAAACATGACATTTTATAGCCAAGTTGCAGCATTAGATATACAAGCATTTACACAATCTCTGCATTCAATTGTGAAAAAAAAAGTATACTACACTTGTACCAATTTTTTTTACAATTTTGGTGGTAAACAAAATATCACGCACATAATCCCCCTGCAGTCCGCCTGTAACAATACATATACATGTGTGGGGCATTAGTGAATGACAGTGACATTGTACAGAGAATAGAAACTCTGGACTTGAGATTTTTAACATAAGAACCAACCATTTTCTTGTTGCATTTCCATCTCCCTTGATCAAAAAAAAAAAAAGGTTTGAAGAGTTAGTGATTACAATTTGTTCTTGGTACAAGGGAGGTAGAGATATACAAATTATAATACAATATATATATTTACATGTTGGAACGAAACCTTGTTTCGGTGTTATTTTCAAAATGTATATTTCTACGTCTCACGTTGGTGGGATACAACTTAACAAGGTAGAGTCTTGGTTTCTAGGCTGTACATACTTTTTCTCTCTAAACATTGATGCCGTTCCCTATCACATGGAGATATCAGCACCTCGATGAAAACATACATCATGAAATGATATTTTTTTTCACCCTCTATTCTCAACTTAAAAATAAAGAAGATATTTCGTGGGATACAAAACTAATTCATGTATTGCTATTTCAGTGGCAATCAACATTTGTTTTCTCCCAAAACTAAAGAATCTGCCCGACTGTTATAAATTAATTTACAGGTAAGTATATATACATACATACTATAAATAAAATTCAGAACAGTCAAACTTAGAAAGATTGCAAGTTTGTATACATTTGCTTTCAATTCATGTACAACAATTGAATGAACACCTTTCTCTTATTTATTATTTTGCACCAATCTTGTATATTGCATTACAACCTTAATCTCGCTCTAAGGTTATTATACAACGGTCACTAACAATTGAATTCAATAAATAAATATCTATTTACAAACGGAGAATTCAACATGTCCGAAATTGAGAAATGAACTTGCTCCACAAGAATCTTGCTGTACATGATTAAATGTGCTGCACATAAATCTGGGTGCATCACGATGTACAATTTTTCATCAATATCATTTTATTTAATTAAAATAAAACAAAACAGCAATACAAGAATTAAGGACATTGTGTGTGTGTGTGTGTGTGTGTGTGCCACAGGCTGAATAATTGCATGAAACGCTGTGGCAACAAATGTAATTACCATTTCCTTAAGTTACGAAACTGTCAAAGCAATGTGTTGCTCCCTGACATAGTTGATACTTCAAGTATGTATGTATTTATCATCAGCAGTAGGTAGCAAGGCCAATGGGGAGTGATGGATATGTCTGGATTGGGGTATAGGAAAAGAAGGTTTTTCTTTTAGTTTTACACATTAGTTACTTTTATTTTATTATACAAACTTAACTTTTTAAATGCACAGATTGATTGATTGAATTAATACTTTACGTCGCAGCGGGAATGTTTCATCCATAGGCAAACCCTCTCCCTGCTGGATTAGGCACAGGCACTGCACTTTATGGCATCACCTATTGCCTTTAGCAGGGAGAGGGTTAAATACATTAGAAATTGTTTTGGTGTTTACCAAACCTGAAAACCATGTCTTGAAATTATGATATTATCAATAATACCATCACAAGTACATTTACATTTTTTTTAATACAATTATTATTTGGAAATATTTTCATTGAAATAATCATTGAAATATCTCTAAAGTAGTCTGCAATCACAGAATATATGATATGTATCACGAAAATACTGAAATAACTGAAGGAAAACAAAAAGTACCAAAATCATCTATATTACTGTGATGAATTCCTAATTGTGGATTTAATTAATTTGCAGAAAAAACAAAACCCAGAGGTATTATTTTCCACGAAAACATCTGAATAAATTATAAGAACTTGCACATTTCAGGTAAAACTTCATGGTGTTAAACTTTACACAAGTAAAACTTTATTGTAATTCACAAGTATAATTAAAATGCACTAAATATGTCATCCAAATTGGAGCAGTATGTATATACACCAACTCTTCTAGCGTAAAAAGAGTGCAAACAGTTGTGGTCAGATATTAGGGAGACCAAGTTCTATATAACCGCCTACTTGGTAGGGGTTGGAGTTGTAAACATTGGTCCAGTACTTCAGCCGATGTGACATTTTTAATAATCCCAGAATCTAGAAGTTTACTATAAATTACCGCCCCTCTAAAAACTATGAAATGAGGTTGTTTTCCAGCAAGAAATTTTTGTTAAAATTCTGCTATCGAAATGAAAGAGTTATGAACACCAATGAATGTGGGATCCAGTGTTTTATATCCATAACCATCTAAGTAGCCTATATTTCCATAGATCATTACCCATTAGACTTGAAGGGATAACCAGCCTATATACAATTCTTCTGGTTCTTTTAAATCCCAACCCCTCCATCAACACTTAAATGCTAATATTTCTTCAATTCATAATACCGGAAATCACAAGCAATCTGAAAGGAAGAATGTTGGGTTTTTTTCTCTAAGATTTCTACAAATCGGTAAGATGAATGGAAAACACTCGGTTGAAGATAAAGATAGAAAGTTCCTTCTCAAATATCAGCTTCGTAGTCGATCCTTGAACGACAGGTCCAGCCAATGTCTGTAAGTGAAGACACTGGAGTGTGTTTGCAAATCTGTAGTCAGCACTTTGAAGTTTCAGCTAAGAAAGTTGACAACCCCCTTCCCTGGTATCCACTGGTTGCCATCCATTGGTTGCCATGGTAGTAACTCGGCCATCGGCATCCACTGGTTGCTATGGTAGTAACTCAGCCATCGGCATCCACTGGTTGCTATGGTAGTAACTCAGCCATCAGCATCCACTGGTTGCTATGGTAGTAACTCGGCCATCGGCATCGACTGGTTGCTATGGTAGTAACTCTGCCATTGACATCCATTGGTTGCTATGGTAGTGCCTTGGAAATCTCCATTCAGTGGTTGCCATGAGTGAGGGAGTGAATAGTCAGCATCCACTGGTTGCCATGGTAGCAATTTAACCGCTGTGTCCATTGGTTACCATGGTAGCGATTCAACCGCTAGTGTCCACTGGTTGCCATGGCAGCGACTCGGCTGTTGGCTGCTGCTGTGTTCCCAGTCCCGAGCAGCTTATGTAGCTAGCAGCTTTGTACAAATAGGGCTATGAAAAGAAGACAGTCTTTGACACAGGTTAGGCAAGGTAGCTGTAAGTGTCCTTCTGGCCATCCACACGTTCTAAGTACTCCTTTTCTATCAGAATGTCAATACATTTCTGCAATGAGAAAAAAACATAAATATGAGATACTACGGGACAGAAAAACAATATTCAATATTGAAATTCCCATATTTATTCCGATTTCGATTGGATTTCAATATTTTATTGACTCGAATTCAACAGTGAAAATTACAATCATGCATCGACATTACATGCTCGTGAAATTACATTAACATGTACCAATTTATGCAACAATGAATGAGCTACAGAGCATTAATCTGTGCTGCGACCTACCTTTATAACAGGCACTCTGGGTTTGAAGCGCGAAGCGAGCTGATTGAGGACCTCTGCTAGTAGGTGTTGGTGCTTGAGGACTTTCCTCATCTTCATGATGCGGACTATGGCAGCCTGTAAATAACATAAACGTGGAATTACACATTTATTTATTTAAATTATTTTTTTAACTGGATCTTAGAGCAGCTTTCAAGATTATTTCACTTTTGTAATTTTTCTATATTATTAATTATATTTTAAATATATATATTTTTTTTAATTGGAGCTTAGCTTCCAAGATTCTCTCACTTATATCACAGCTTGTCAGTTTAGGGCAGGATGAAATTTGTAACATCCGTAGCGCTGAACATTGCAGTAAACCAGCAAGCACTGACTGGTATCGACAGAACAAGGATGATAACTGCATTGCCACAGTGCAGACGGAACATCCTATCAATATCGCGTCAGAAGGGCAACTTTCGCAAACATTGATGCCTGCCTCGCAGACAAGATTTGATCCTTGGCATTAGGCTCCGAAGTCCAAACGTTCTACCATTGCACTAACACCTGTCCCCTATGTCAATTTCAATGATCCTGTGTTTCAGATGATTGTAGGAAGCCTGTAAATAGCCTGGTCTGTACCTGTATCAACAGCTTCCTGTCCTCTTCTATATGTTTGTGCGTCGATTCTTGTTCGGCTTTCACTTCGGCTTTCATTGGCACATTTATATTTACCCTCAATTTCTTGCTGTAACATAGAAGAGCATACACGTGTGTAATTCCTGAAAATATTTTCATTTTATATTTTGAGTTGGGAGGGCTAAGACTGCTTTTCAAGATTATTTTGCTCATATGCAGCTCGCCAGTTTACGAGAGGTGTAAACCTGCAAAATGTGTAGCGTTGGATGTTGCAGTAAACCTGCGAGCACCGGTTGGTACCGACAGAAGGCTTACTATACCGATGTCGTTACGCATACATCAGTTTCTGGAACACAGCCCCTAGGTCAATCGATACAAACGCGATGCACTTACTTTTTGTATCCCAAGAAAAGTGAGAGTTGAGACGATGGTTGAAGGTTGTTCTCGTCGTCACTTGTAACCAGGAGCTTGGACTTCAGCAGGATTTGCAGTACTTGTGACAGGGTATCCTAGTGACAGAAAACATTCTCTCATTTCCAGAGCAATATCATTCAAGTCATCTGGCAAAACAATGAAAGATTATCAGGATTTATTGCTTTGGAAATCGCTTTCAAGATTCTTTCATTTATATGTCAGTTTAGGAAAGGAGGAAACCCGCAACATCTGTAGCACTGAATGTTGCAGTAAACCTGCAAGCACCGGCTGACGACAGACCAAGATGATACCTGCATTGCCGCTCTACAGATAGTGAATCCTATTAAGCTTCTACCTGCTGAATAAAATCGAAGTGTTCTATTTCTGCATGTAATTGGACAAGTTAACTCGCCTTCAGCAGGGAGAGGGTTAATATTGCATCAGAAATGTAACTTTCATGAACATTGATGCTGGGGTTCGAAACTTACACATCTTTGATTAATGCAGAGACAATAAATTCAGTACACATCTTCAATGTATGGCAACCTACCAATTTTATCTGTGTAATTTCCATCAATTGTTGAACATTGTAGGACTGCTCAATGTTGTACTGCAGCAGGACTGACATTTGAAATGTCGATGCCTGCAAACAAAAGTACAACTCTTAGTTAACGAAATAATTGAAAATAAAAAATAAATTAATACAATATAACAGTAGGGTAATTTGAAATATATAGATGCCTGCAAACAAAAATAATTATTCTGCGACGAAAATTATTGACTAGTGAAAATTCTGTTAAAATTACTTTAATATATGAATATATTATTGTTTTAATCGCGATCCACAGATAAAACAAAGTGACAGCACCCACCTGCAACGTGTACCTATTCTTGAAACAGTTTGTGACAATTTCTCCCTTGCACATGTGGTATAACCAGTTCAGCTTCCTACCACTGTGTTGACTGCTGTAGAACGACGTGAACCGCTGGTAGCTTCTTTCCAGCTGCAATGGAAAAGAGTTTGCATAAACACAAATCCACTTTACCCTATGCATACGGGGATCGACTGTATTACAGACACAGTGCTAGAAACCCAAGATGATAGTAGTGGCTTTTCTTTTGCCTAAATTGGCTAGGTTCAGCATGCACTGTTTATGTACTTCCTGTGGCTAGACTGCTTTATTTGCTAATTTCTAACCGGCTTTACTGGCTAATTTCTAACCGGCTGTGGTGCGTGAGTGAATATGGAGTTCAACGTCACTGCGGGAATCTTTCACCCATTTGTGATGATTAGGCTGGAGGGAAGTCAGCCGAGTTGTTTTATTTGTACTTTTGCCATCATGTGACATACTCTCGAACCCGCCAAAGTGGCTAGCTGATTTACCATTTTGAATGCTTATCTCAAATTACCTCCCCTTGAATCATGAACATCTCCCATTTAAATCATGAACAGACAATAATTTCAGAACAGACTGCAGGTTGTTCCTTTGACAAAATTGTTTATCCGGAGTCCTCTGAGCAGTGTACCACGGTAAAAAGAACGGGGCCATAGTAAAGTACGATGGCAGAGAAAGTAGGTGCTCTTACCTCAACAGGGAGGTTGAAGCTGCACGACTGCTGGAATGGCCATGATCCTGAACTTAATACCTGGATGCTGAAGTCAACTGAAAAGAACAAATACCACGTACACATCACCATCAATGGACACGTAGCTGCCAAGCATATTTGGGTTGTCTCCCCTTTTCACCAGTGTAATCGAGGGCTGCATTCTCCACACATTATCATATCACACACGACAGTATAGATGTTTACTTCTTGGTTGTTGTTTTTTAATGTACATTGTGCCCTCGATATAACAACCTTCAATGTGTATATTTGGATAAACTGCAGGGTTAGGCTGGGATCCCATTTTCTTTTTTAATTTAATTAAAAATAAAAATAAATAAATAAAATAAAAATGTAGTAGGATTGCAGTAGACAGCATTCCTCAGAGTACATTTGTTGCCTTCCTTTCAGCTTACTACAAAACAGGCTGGTAGTAAAACAGCACTATCTGGGTGAAGAGACTCACCGTCGAGAGGGTCTGAAGACTGTATTGACTTCTTGAATGTTTCATTGAGATCTTTGCTGACACCAATGTCCTGGAACATCCTCTGTAACTTGGACGTGTACTCAAACCCACAGGCTTGCTGTAAAGTACGTCACAAAGAAATGAACACACAGAACCAGTAGTTAACAACATCAAAGATAACTCAGGTAACTCAAAGTCTAACTGATTGTGGGGCAAACATTTTGTTATATATACATTGTAATACATTTTTTTAAAGATATATAACCAACATCACCGAACTGTATTAACCCTGAATTACCTGCCCTTCCATTCATTGAAACCCACCCAAACAGAACACACGGAGTTACTTGCCCCTTGCTCAAATAATCGCTTGGACACAGATGCAAGGTTTTTGTAATAACAGGGGAGCGAGATGCCCCACCAAATTTCTGGTCAGATTTCAGCTCTTCAGATTAATTAATAACCCACAAACTTCACTGACTCTCACCTCAGTTACCTCCCTTTCACTGATAAAACATACAAACCTTGAGTTTTGAGATCATGCTGGCCTCCGCATCGTCACTAGCAGACATGTGTTGCACCAGTCTCTTGGCAAGCATCTTGCTGTAGAACTTCTGAAAGACGTCCTTGTCCTCTATGTACTTGAATACAACCATCTGGAGATGAAAAACAAAATAATATTAAAATACGTTTTTCCCTATTGACCTTTAAAAACAAGACGTTCACAGTTCCATTTTTAATTTCATTTTTACTTGGGGTTTAGTCACTTTCTAGAATCTTCACTAATATCACGACTTTGTCAGTTTAGTCACTTACCATAGGCGAGTTAAATGTGAAAAAACAACCAGACAGATTTATCAGTTCGTAGTGTTACTTACCACTTGATTCAGGGTATCTTCCAGCTCTTCTTCTTCTGGATTTTTTGAGCTGTGAAAAGAGGATGGATTAATTTGAAATTTGATTATATTTGATTTTATTGTATTTTATTGTATTTTATTAATTTGCGGTTTTCTAGATTCTTTCACTTATATCGTGGCATGTCAGTTTAGGGCAGGAATAAACGTGTAAGCATTCTCACCTTTTCTTCAACAACAGATCACAGTATCGGGCCAACAGTTCTGGAGATTTGCTGGAGGAACTTGCCAATTTCGTCACGGAATTGTTGTTGATAAATCGACCACATGCCTGATCACCCGAAAGAAAGAAAAAAGGCAATAGGAAATTAGTATTGCAAAGATAAGACAATCTTCTTGGGATTTAACAAATAAAAATATTGTGACTCTTAAACCGCAACATGTGTCAACTACGATATAGATGAGACATAATACAACAGTGATCATATACTGGTAAGAATTGTATCTTGAATTCACTAGCCATTTGTACGAACAGAGCTAAACAATATCACATTACATTAACCTCTGTAGGTTTTCAATATCACTAAAAGTTGAGAACAAAACTTATCCCTTATAGTCTGTACCACCAACAGTTGAGAACAAAGCTTATCCCTTATCAAGTCTGTCAAGTTAACAGTATGACTCAGACTACAATGACGCACACATCATCCACGTGGACGTACCTTGTCTAATGCAGCAACAAAGCCTGCATCGTTGTGGAATGCAGTCATGACCAGTGCATGGTACTTCTTGTGGACGTCCAGAATTGTCTGAACATACACCTTGGGATCCTGAAGACAGATTAAAAAGTTGCTTATATGTTATGAATAATATAATATAAATCACAGTACCGTAATAGGAAACAGTTTAACCATCACTATGCTGTGAAGGTAACCAGAGATGCCCTAAAGAGCAGTGTCTGTGACTAATCCAGCAGGCAGTGTTAACCCTCTCCCTGCTGAAGGTGACTTAAGTTGACCGATCACATGCAGAAATAGAACACTTTGATTTTATTCCGCAGGGAGGTTAAACTATCAGACCAAATTTATCAAAGAACAAGTTTGTACACATCTCCAATGACCGAGACACTGTCACAGAATATAATAAAAATGTAGCACTATAAGCACACGTTCGAGAGTATTATACAAATGCGTGTGACTCACATTGAGGGCGGACTCTCCACATCTCTCTATGGCGGCCTGGCCCTGGTTGTAGATGTGCGTCTCTAGCAGTGACTTCAGCTCTCCTAGGCCGTCCTGTATCCGCGACACCAGCGTGTACATCCGACCTAGATCTACAACAAACATGTACTTTTTCAAAAATTGTATTTAGCAAACCTATTTGACGTGCCATTTCAAAGAAGTAGGTAAAATATCAAAATATTATTTAAAAAAAATCCTTAACATCAAATTTTCAAATACTGTATCTGACCACTGACATGGAGATATTTTGAAGAAATAGTTCTTACAAAAACAAGTGTCAACTACTTTCAAACCAAACTGCGGCAATGAATAGTTTCTGATCCATTCAGTTAATGCTTCACGTGGCAGTGGGATTATTTCCCTCATACGCGACCGCTTGGGATACAAGAACATAAAAAACGTTTAAATATCTTTGGCTGCTTGGGGGTACAAGGGAAATAAAAAACAAATATCTTTGGACATTACCGTCATTCTTGTCAGTGTCCAGTAGGTTCTGGAACTCGAAGTGGAAAATCTCGAGATGCTTCTCGATGAGGACTTTCTCACACACCCGCGCCAGAACGTCCTGTGTGCTCTCGTGCAGGTACTGCTGCACTCGCTTCTGTTCCTCCAGCAGCCTCGTCTCTGCCTGGAACACCACACATAATACATGAATGTATACTCCCCAGGGAGTCGAGAAGGAAAACTGAATGCTAGCTGATCCATTAACTTGTGCAAAGATATATCACTTTCAGCATGCGTGAGAGGATGGATCAGGAACGTCATGAATATCAATTATTATTATTATGTTTTAAAAATTATTATTATGGTTTTTTGGTGGGTTTTAAAATTTTATTATATTTATTATCATTATCATTGTCATCATTTATTATCATATTTTAATTATTATTATTACACAGTATGAAAAATGGTCTAAGTGAGCCATTTGCCAAAATTACATCACATTAGGGGTGCCACGATTCGCCTATCTCGCAATACGATACGTATCATGATACCAGGTTCACGATACGATACGTATCGCGATTAATTTTTAAAGAACTTTGGGAAGATTTTCAGTAATCATGTTATATGAAGGTC
>JAVCKZ010109083.1:0-10411 GCA_034780755.1 Lepetodrilus elevatus | reverse complement strand
TCCTGCGTCCCATACGCAAAAATTGCAAGTTTGGACGCACTTTATTAATAAAAATTGTTGATAAGTATATCAACATGTGTCCCAGGGACTCTCAAAACTTTAAACCTAAGTGGAACCCTGTCCTGTATGTTATTTACAACTTTGTGTACATCGTGTGTGTTACATCATATCAATTAATGTTGTTTATAAATATGTGTGAATTGTATTTGGCTGTTTCCATGGTTACTAGTATCTATAAATATGGTATCAGCTACTTATTCACATGTATAAGTAACTGTCCGAGGGTTAGGGTAGATCTTTTCACAAATGTTTTTTCAATAAAAAGTCTGTACATGCTCATTACCGGTACTTGCTCATCGCAAATGGGTGAAAGATTCCCGCAGCAACGTTAAACTCCATATTCACTCACTCATTACTTGCCTACATTATTACCCCAGTCACTGCAGTCAGTGGATCTATGTGTACTTACTTTCCTTCTCAACTTCCTGGACAATATACAACCTGGGGGAAATATTTTTAATAGCACATTTAGAAACAGACATCTCACTTCCATTCATAAAAAAAAATAACTGTTGTGTTGCTACATAATTTTTATAAAAATATCACTGTGGCAATATATTTTGTATTGAGTTTTTCAAATATAGCTGTTAACCTGTTAGTGAAATAAGCATATATATTAATGAAATTATTAATAAGTTTTATTAATCAAAGATAATTTTTCATTTCAGCCAATCCTGAAAACTCTAGTCAAGCTGTCCTTACTGAAATCAAGGTGAGATAATGCATGCATGAGATAGGTACATACGCATATGTTTGCTCCATTTGTTCAACTGGATTTCATGCCATATTGGTTATTCTGATATAATAATAATAAAATAATAATAGTGAATACATGTATCTGTATTGCGCGTAGAAACATGTCTTCGCACTAAGGCAAGCTCAAGGCACTATTTGTAATTAAGTTCATAATATAGTATTGTAATAGGTATGTAATTGTTGTTTTTTGTGATTCTTTCCTCAATTTTAAGTTCATGTTTTTGGTTTACTTTTAATCAGGCTGAAAATGGTAAAGCCATGAAGAAGGACAGTGTGAAGGGTGGTAAGTGGTTTCTATTGTTGTCTAACATACATTTGCAAGCTGGCTCAGTCATGTTGAGATGGGATAGTATTATACATGTATGTCAATCGATGCAAAAAGTGGGCAAAGTATTTTATTGGGAATCTTGTCTATTATATTAATTTACAACCCAAAATAATGTAAATTGAAGTATTTAGTACCTTAGATTATATAAACTGTTAAAGTTGAAATAATAAAATGCTCATCCTCGTATATCAGTATGTTTTTGACTATATTTAAATATTTTATTTTATTTTATAACATTTCTGTATATTTTTCAGGATCAAATTCCGAAACTGAACCAGCAAGGTGAGAACATTGAAACATTCCATTTATCATCAGATGATGTTCTTTGCTATCTTTCCTGGCTTATATTATTCATTAAATCTAATATTTTTATTCTTAGTTCGGACACTCCTCCCAAAACTCTAGTCGCCTGTACATTCCCGGGATGTTCTGGTCAAGGTCACGTGACAGGAAAATATGCGCGCCACAGAACGTAAGTCCTAAAACCAAAACTGATTGTCTATTTTGATATAATTATTTTTTTATGATATTTTTTACGATATGACAATTTACACATGGTTGAGGTTGTAGTTAGCACACAATATCATGAATAATAGGCACGGCTCAGTAGTAAGGATTGAGGCCTTGCATGTGACGTTACTCAATACATCACATGGCATCGTGGGTGGCAAAACAATGGAATTTTCCGCCATTACTTGACGTCACCAGATTGTTTTCTGCCACCCAACATGGTGTCAGCAATGGAAACGATTGTTCTGTGCAAGGCCTCAATTGTCCGCCTGCCCGGGACAGGTGTTATCCACAGGCGGACAAATGAAATACCTCAGATTTACCTATGGGGGCAAGTAGTTACCTGACAGCACACAGGGACAGGTGCCTCAAGAGTGTTAATGTAGAAGAGTCCTTAGAGGGTCCTAATAGTTTTACTGTGAAGTTGATGAATAAACTTCAGTGGATTTGCACTGTGACACAGTAATGACCCTTTGCCCAGAGACATCATAGCAACACCATAACATCACAATAAGTACTGATGACATCACAATGGTAGACAGAACAGTCAAGTTGAAACTTTACAAAACAAATAAATATCACATATGGAAATCAGTATTGAATTGCAAAAAGTTGTATTTTGTGTTACCACTGTACAGTTGTCATGGTTGTTACAATGTTTGTCACTGACAGGACACAGACATGTCCTCTGGCAGCCCTGAAGAGGAAGCAGGACAAAGAGGACGGTCCTGCTGCCAAGAAAAGCAAGAAAACCGCCAGTTCATCGAGTGTTCCGTCATCCAGCGTCCCTGTGGTAAACGACGATGATCATCCTGAAGCAGCGGAGGCATCCTGCGAAGTGACTCAAACGTTGGACAACAATGACGGTCCTGAATCTCAGGTCAAATCCGAACCTGTCGAATCAAAAGGTGGAGAGGTCACAGAGGTGATGGTTGTGACCTCCATGGAGGAGGTCATGGACGACGAACAGAAGTGTTTCCGTGAGGCAGAGCGAGCTCTCCGCAGTCTGTCGGGGGACGACTCCACGCCGTATAAGTACATTTACTCCACGTCTGACAGCGAGGTTGTGGAGAACAAGGATGCTGAGAATAGCGCGGACGACGTTTCCGATGTTAAGAATGAGATTCCAGAAGAAGTAGAATCAAGCGAGACTTTCATTGCAGGACATTCGGCCGATGACGCCGACATTTTACTGAAGATACAGGAGCAGTGTGCCAGCATCCAATCGCAGACCACCACGGTTCAGGTCCCCATGATGATCCCCGATCAGGGCCCGGCTCTCGTGGCAATGCTGCCGGAATCCATTCAGATGGCAGTGGCTGCTACGTTGACCCAGGGGTCTGCCACACAGGAAGCGGAGGCTCACGGTGAGGGTGGAGCGGCGGTGGTAGGGGGTGAGGCGATGCAGCAGGGTGGTGGTGCCTCAACACCGGCGCCGTTCACGGTCCTGGCGGAGTGGAGCACCGGGAAACAGAAGGACGACTATTCCACGGATTCAGACTCAGATTCCGACGACGACTCATCAAAAAAGGGTATTTTTAATTTAGCTTTTTCCTGAAATTTCTATTATTGCTTGTCATCCTTCATATTTTCACCTGTCATGTGTTCAAAAGTTCAGATTCTCGATTTGTTTTGTGAAATTTGTATATGTGTATTTATATTTTATTCTGGGCATTTTGCAATGAAATACAATAACATAATTCTTTACTACATAAAAGCCAGGGAGGGCCTATTCTCAACACTTTCTCATGCTTCATTCTACTTTCAGAAACTAAATGTCCAACCCCTGGTTGTGATGGTACAGGTCATGTGACTGGACTTTATTCTCATCATCGAAGGTGGGCAATTACATTGATATGTAAATAGTATATTTGCCTAGAAATATAAAAATTAGCATAAGCTGGCTTGAAACATAATATATACATCAAATCATGCCTAACAATATCATAATGTCTGTTATCATTTGCTGGCAACTTCATGAAATGAATGATTTATGCAATAAAGACCTCAAAAACTAAAATACAATTTCTTATTAGTGAACCAAGGATATTTGTTCATATGATTAAAAAATTGTACTGTTCATGATATGCTCAAATAAGAACAATGAATGTAAAAAATAATTGTTGATAATATTTCATTTTATTGCGTGTTGGAATATTATCATTTTACATGTTGGAACAATGATTTCTTATTTTTACCATAGTATTGTAGCCATTACATCCCTGTTGGATTCACGGTGTATTTTCCTTATTTTAGTTTATCAGGCTGTCCACGAAAAGATAAGGCTACTGCTGAAAGTAAGTATTTTACACTGTATTATTAATTTTATGATCACACATTTTCATTTCCATGATACACCATTATCACCACCCTCTCGTTGACATTTATGTTTTATTTTTTATTTTTTACTTTTCCAACACAAAATATATTGAAAATGTATTGCACACTATAAATACACAACAATGCTCTTGGTGATCATAATTGAAAAACAAGTCATAATATTAGTGAAAGATTCTAGAAAGCGAATAAACCCCAATACAAAAAAAAAATAATAATAATAATTGAAAAATAATATATTGTATTTGACTACAGCATGGGCAGATATCTATGTAATATTTTATACATGCTGCTGTACTGGGCAACATGATGGTCAATATACAATGCAATAAGAATGACTAACATGCTTGTATGCTGTCTGTAAGCTAGTACTCTCTGTTTTTCAGTCCTGGCTCAGCAGGAGCAGGTTTTAAGGTAAGTCAGTATTAATGTATATACCGAACTGCAGAAATAGTGCAACAATAAATTTACCAAATTTACCATAAATGTATTTGAGTTGTGATCATGTTTGGAATGGAAATAACAAGAAAAAGTAAATTAAAATGAGTTTTAGTGTTGGAAGAATGAGTGAGTGATTTTTTAGTTTAATTTCGCTGTGGGAGAGGTTTTACATGTAGCAGTACTGGGCAGGAAACCATTGCTGAAACTGTTGCAAGTCATTGATTGGCTGTCTCTCTTCCTGCAGATGTCCGACTGCTGGGTGCAATGGACGAGGTCACATCAACAGCAACAGAAATTCTCATCGCAGGTACGTAGTGGAGACGATCGACAAGCTTCTGACCCTGTTGGGAATTTTTTCCATGCAATCAACTGAAGCCCACGTTTTAATTATTTTATCTTCATTATTATCATCGATTTCAGTTTGTCTGGCTGTCCCATTGCCGCTATGGGTAAACTTATCAACACGCAGAACCAGAAAAAGCAAGGTAACCTATACGAACAGTCAAGACACACACAAAATTATGATACATTTATAAATATACTAAAGATAATGAAATCATTACTAATAATTACCAAATTTGTGCATCTTATATATTTTACATGACTACTAACATATTACAATGAGAATTGTAGCAGTGGAAAGCAGCTATCTACCGTGGCTGTCAACTTGTCGTCGGCAGGACAAGTGTACATGACAAGTACCTGGCAAGTCTATGTCTCTCTTCTCCCTATGTCCTGTCCCACCCTCCTCCCGACCAATCAGAAAGTAGGGTTTAATAATCTTGTGCGTGTGACTTGCTAAAACCACAGTAACCTCACTCACTGTTAATATTAACCCTGATGACTGCGCGTAGGTGGTTGAACAAATTTATGGTTAATTATCGAGAAATGTGCAAGTAATAATCGTCGTGTGGATGTATTTATGCCCTAAGATTACGTAGAAAGGAGTTACCGGTAAACATTGAATTTAATAAGAATTTATTAAGAATTTACTTGGTTATCCAGAGAAATAAGTTAGCATTATTACAAATTTTAACACTATCACCGATAGCACAATCGTTTGGACCAAGGAATCGGAATCAACAACATACACACGAAAAAGAGTACTCTAGCAGAACTAGGGTTAATGTTTGCAAAAATAACAGTAATGACAGAGAATTTAAAAGCTGCCACAGCGACAGGGATGCTTAATATTTACAAAAACAACAGTAATAACGGAGAATTTGAAATCTGCCACGGAGACGGGAATGCGAGAAATGGCCAGCCACACTGATTGGATACCGCCTCGGTGGGTTACATAAAAAGTGGTAGTTGTGACGTTGTGCTCATGCTTCAAGTGCTATTCCAGGTGAAGTAGAACTACAGGAGCCTCAGGTGTGTGGCATCGAACTGCCCATCGCCCTGCCCCTGCCACCAGGGGGCAGCACTGAAGGTTAGACCACACCCAC
The DNA here is from genome assembly GCA_034780755.1 of Lepetodrilus elevatus. NCBI lineage: Eukaryota > Metazoa > Mollusca > Gastropoda > Lepetellida > Lepetodrilidae > Lepetodrilus > Lepetodrilus elevatus. Next base: position 4,531 of record JAVCKZ010109083.1, on the reverse strand, counting down.
CTCCTCTTCACGCATGTTCAACAGTTGCCATCCACCTTGTCAGTCTTTTATCTTGCGTTGTTTCCTTGCTCCACCAGCTCCAATGAAATAAGACTAATTGGGGAAATGCTTTTTACCTGAAAGAAGCACAGCTATTGAAAATAGTTTTTTACCTGTGTTTCTTTTGGAAAGTGAATAAGTGAGATGAATATTATATACATAATGTATTTTATTCTCCATTGACATAAAAAAAAGAGTGGATGTTCACTGGAGGTGGTTGTGCTTCATTTCTGTTCGTATTTTTGGTTTCCGCTTCTTTTCCCTCTCCTTGTGTTGTTGGTTTCTTTTCGTTGGACTTGCCAGAAAGTACACACCTGTGCGGACGCCAGTTGACAGCTGCTGTAGATACCTCGCCCCCGAATATTGGGACGCGGATTCCACGAGGTCACAGCCACTTGTTTGTTTACGACAGGCCTCCATCTGGTGATTTTGCCCAAAAACGGTGACCCGAACCGAGCGGTGTTAGCGGCGTGCTCCGAGTCCGAGCTCATCAAGATTGCCGCCAAGCAGTATTCCGATATCGGTGACGGTCCGTACCCTATAAGCAACACGCTTCCGTATCCATACTCTCTGGTGTTGACCACTATGTACGACGTCAAATTTTGTGTTTCTGTTGTGTATACCTTTCTTATTTGGTGTTGTTTATGTTGCTCGCTGTTTTGATCATGTTTTTATTTTGACAATTAGTTTTTAAGTGTATCGATCTTGGAAGTGGTTCTGAACTCCATTTGAAAAAGAATTGAATAAAATAATAATATAATGATTGCATTTTCAATGTTATTTCAAAATAATACCTTTATCTTTGTCATTGGACTAATGACTACCTATTTTAAATGAATAGAGATATATCTTCGAAATTGTAATTAATGTGAAATTTACGAAGGATTTTACTCAAATAATATACTTATCCTATGAAAAGTCATACCGTCGTAATTGTTAAAAGCACAGACAATTAATTAATGCATAATTTCATTTACAAGATTTCTGTTATTCCATGTCGTAATAGTAATCATTAAACTTGTTACTCTACAGGATCAGACCGAGTTCTTCGACCAATGATACTAACCAAGCAACTGGATCTGAACACGATGGACTACCCACCGGTGGTGTCCACGTCAACACCTCGAAACAACCTGGCCAAAGAACTGGAAAAATACAACCGACCCACGACCGACGGAGGTCAATCAGGGGCAAAACAGCCCCAGAAACCCAAAATAGTTCCTAAAAAAGACAACGCCCCTGACAGGCCGAACATCCTAAGTCGACGGCCCCACTTTAAGCCGCAGTATCGATATGACCCGAGTCGCCACGCGACCACGACTCTGCCGACGTTACCGCCGAGTCCTCAGTCGCCCGTCACCATCTCGGCATCCATGAATCTCGGGAAGGTGACGAGCGGCGGCATGCAGGTGGATCTGAACATGCCGGTGACGGCGCAGATCGTGGCGCAGCGTCCGGCTCAGAGCGTCAGCGCCAGTCTTTTGCTGGCCGGGCGCGGTACAGCGCTCAACATCCCCCAGCCCTCCGTCAGCAAGAGTGTCGTCCCCCTGACCACCTTCACCCCCACGGTGGTGGCCAGTCCGTCTCCCCTGCAGCCCGTCGTAGCCAGCAACAACATGGCCAGCATCAACTTTGTCAACATCAGCAACAACGCCATGGGCGGTGTCACAGTTAACAACACCAGCAATGTTATTAGCAACAGCAGCATTATTGTGAACAGCAGTAACAGTGTTGTTAGCAACTGCAGCAGTGTCGGCAGCTTCCATGACGGTGGCAGCTTCCTGGACGGCACTTCATTGGGTCCAAGCAACGGGTAGGTGGATACGAACAGGCTGGAATCCATTTCCTTGACAACAGTCACTGGGCAGCTTATCTGAAAGACTTGGGCAATTGATTGTGCGTCCATATAATGAATTTGGTGATGTTTATCTCGAGTACAAGACCATAGTGAAGGATAATCTTCTGTTTTGACAGTAATGCACAGCATTGGAACTATCTCAACAGTGGTCTTCATTCTTTATGACAAGTTAATAAACAGACTTGATATGTTGTTGATGATCAATATTCTCCGGCAAATTTTACTTTGCCTTCTGTATGAAATCACTTGTGAATATTAAAACATAATTTCTAATTAAATGCCTACTGTTTCTTTGTCATGCATGCTGAGGGCGTGGATGCATGACGAATTGTTCACTAACTGCAGAATATCGCACATTTCGTTAGCATAGGAACACAACCCCGCCCTCACCCACCCACCCCTCCCTGCAAGCCCCGCCCCATTAACCATTTCTCTCGTTTCTCTGACAGCATGACCTCTGAACCCAACTTGACCATGCTCTCGAAACCCCCCTCGCCCAAACCGCGGGAGGGGCGAGAGCTGCTGTCATGTCCGACGTCTGGTTGTGATGGATCCGGTCATGTGACCGGCAATTATTCCTCCCACCGCAGCCTGTCTGGCTGCCCATTGGCTGATCGGGCCATGGTCCAGGCCAGCCAGGTGGAGCAGAAGTAAGTTGAACTAACACCGACCACAACAATGGCCGCCAGTAGACACGTGCTGCCCTCTATCTGTCCAAACTGCTGAAAACTTGTTTCCACGATCGCACGACGTCTTGTTGCACTTTTGAGTGTTGTTCAGTTTTCTTCATTGCTTTTCGTTTTATTTTTGTTTTTCCTTTTATTCTCCCTTTTTATGTTAAAGTTTTATTTTCCATTTTTCTGTCAATGTTTTATTTTCCATTTTTCTGTCAATGTTTTATTTTCCATTTTTGTGCTGATAGTGTTTTTAACGATTTTCGTTGTATTTCAGTTTGTTTGATTGTGTGTCTTTTTTTAAGTTTGATTGTTTTCTGTTTCTTTCAATTTGTCTTGTATATTATTTTTTTGCATGTGTTTTCAGCTTTTGGCATGTGCCTGAAATAGTTATTAGTAATATTCCATGAATTGATGTGAATTGTTTTTTTGTTTTTAGCATGTTTAGTTTTAGTTTATTATTTCACATTTTCGAGATTCTTCATTGGTGTTGATCCATTCAAATTGGTCTGCTTATAATCAGGCCCCGAGATTACGAAACATTTTGAGTACGATTTCATACTCAAGCTCAAGTTTTATTTGTTGATTTGTGAACAGCAGTTTTTAGTTGTGCATGAAGCCGTACATAAAAATGTTTTTCGTAGTCTTAGAGCTTGAAAGTACAGAATCGGGGTATTAATAAATTAATTGTTATTTCTAGATTTTGGCATGTGCCCAATTTCATTACAGTATTAACTTTTAAAATATATCCTTCATTAGTTGCTAAACACCCATGTAGAATCTGTTCATATTTTCAACATATTCATAATTATGTTATGATATTTTATTATTATGATTGTTTTCTTGTTTGTCTTTTGTTGTTGTTTATTATATTATATTTTGTCATGTTTTGTTCATTATTGCACACAGCCTCAGAGTTAAATGATGGACTATTATTCATAGTCACACTTTCATCCCAACAAATAATAATGATATTATGTAATTCATTTGATTCAACCATTCCAATTAATTTCCAGAAATTTATTCAGGTTAGATAGCTAAACTTTTATATATTTTATTTATTTATTAGTATTATGATATTTTTTTTGCTCTAGATTTTACTGATCCAGTCGATTTTTTTGTGTGTAGGCTTGTATTTTATTAACCCCACCCCCCACTATTACATAAAGTGCTAAAAACTACCGGGTAGGTCAACTGGGGACATTTTATAGTTCTACCTACCACTATATAACCGAAACTATGCAAGTTTTACCCCCACGACTTCTCGCCACCCCTTTCAAATATTGCCCCCATCCGATCTGGTGTAAATTTGATTTGTGCATGTCACTCTTGTTGTCACGGCAACAGATGTCCCACCCCAGGCTGCGACGGCTCGGGTCATATTACCGGGAATTACGCCTCGCATCGCAGCCTGTCTGGCTGTCCGCGGGCTGCAAAGTTCAAGAAGGCGATCGGCTGTAAGGATGGAGAGAAGAAAGAAATGGATGAACCCCTTCGGTGAGTACTGCAGTGTTTCGTGATCGTTCTAGGTGAGCTACAGTCAGCTGCTTGTCAGGCAATTTTCTTCTCATCACGTGAGGAAAATCAACAGGGAAAATAAGTCTAGTGTTACAATTGTTACAGTTTGTGGTCATAGGAAAACATGTTCAGCAAGTAGCCATTACATTCTTGGACTTAAGGAAATAAGGTCAATAATAAATAAATAATAAATTATGCATTCATATAACGCTACTTATCCAGAGATGATCCTTGCTCAAGAGCGCTCAATGGTTTGTGCTGTACTAAAGCTTGGTTGAAATTGTAATGATTTCAACATTTTACTGACCAAAATAAAAAGATGATAGAAATCTGGGGACCTATTCTCAAAACGTTTTTACGATCGAAAGACAATCTTAGCGATTCTTATAGTATGGCTATGAACTGTTCTTAGGCTAAGAAGTTCGTAAGTACGTGTCGAGAA
>JAVCKZ010109072.1:0-10411 GCA_034780755.1 Lepetodrilus elevatus | reverse complement strand
TATATATATTGTATGATTCAATCCAAGGGAGTGAGGAAATTACCATTCATCATTGGAAGGTTTAGCATATGACATGTAAATTTTGTAGAAAGCCAGCCACTATACTACTATATCTATGTACATTTTGTAGAAAGCCAGCCACTATACTACTATATAGTAGTATAGTGGATGGCTTTCTACAAAATGTACATGTCGTATGCTAAATATTTTTGTTATAGGTAGCTTGATCAATGTCCATTAAACTTACAGCAGAGCCAGTTATGAGATGGACCAAAGCCTTCGGATTGGTGTACGGGTGTTCATAGCTTCCGTTGTACACCTGTGGGTAATTAATACTAATTATTCATCTTAGAAGTGCAATAAAGAAAGTAATACTATACACATTCCAATACACGCTATCTATCGAACGATTGCGCTGACCAGATTTAGTATTCCACTATAGCTGAGTTTGAGGCCGGCTGTTACAATATCTGGCTCCGAGATTACAAAACGTTCTGAGTACGATTTCATGCTCAAATGTTATATGGGAATTTATGAACAAATTATTGAATTGGGCAAGAGTTCGCACTAGCGATCGAGACGGTTTTGTAATCTCGGGGACACCGGATCTCAATCATCGCTTTACTGTATTGTATTGCTCACATAGGATATACCTAATACCAACATGTATTTTGCGAGCACGTGCATACCGTTCTGTTAAACACAGGCCAGAGTCTCTCGTAGGAATGCTCGTGAGCCCATAGTGCGATGTCCACGCCGTAGTTGTCGAACAACTCCTCCAGCGGAGGTTCCGCTAGTCCAGGAAGTCCGGTTCTAACCTAGACATGAAGACACTGTATGCATAATACAACTAATAATAATAATAATAATAATGTACTTATATAGCGCCTAATTAGGCTAATATCCATCTGGACGTATCAGTGCCGCTTACAATATAGATACTGTATATACTTGTAGAAAAGACAAACAGATAGACATACACATACATACTGTACAGACAGACAAACAAACAGATGGTTATTCCGTAACATGATTGGCTCCCAAATATAGCGTATACATAGTTTCTTGAAGTATATATGTAATTGGCTCCCAAATATAGCGTATACATAGTTTCTAGAAGTATATATGTAATTCGTTGGGGACCAGCTAATTATAATCAATAGATTTGTCAATGAATTTCTATAATTTTCTTTCGATTATTCATTCTGTACCTTTTTCATATATTGAACTATCATTCTATTTCTGTCTGTTGGCCTCACTCTTCAATTCGTCTCCCTCTCTTTCTATCTTTCTCTATCTCTTTCCTTTTATCTTTCTTTCTATCTTTCTATCTCTCGCTTTATAGATAGAGAGGGAATCCGAGTGAGAGAGAGAGATACAGAGAGATATAGAGATATACAGAGAGAGAGAGAGAGAGAGAGAGAGAGAGAGAGAGAGACACACACAGAGAGAGACACAGAGAGAGAGAGAAATAGAGAGAGACAGACAGAGATAGACAGAGAGACAGACAGAGAGAGACAGATAGAGACAGGCAGAGAGAGACAGACAGAGAGAGAGAGAGACAAAGACAGAGAGAGAGAGAGAGACAGAGAGAGACAGACAGAGAGAGAGACACAGAGAGAGAGAGAGAGAGAGAGAGAGAGAGAGAGAGAGACTGAGAAAGAAAAGGAGTCACAGTTGACCAAAGTTTCATAATTAAAATAGCCAATCAGTTCCTATGACAACGACACTTACTATGCTCTCGTGGAAGGTACAGTCATCATCGTCTAGGTTGGAGCAGTACATGGGACGGTGAGACATAGTGATGATCCATGGACGCTTGGCTCGGTTCTCGGGAAGGTTGGCTTTCTGAGGTAAAAGACACAGTCTAGTTTTAACTCATGGCGGATTTCATGAAGTAGTAATTCGTTCAGGACCAGCTAATCAATATTTCTTTCAAGGAATTTCTATCCATTTTGTTCTATCCATTTTAGTCTTAAGAATTGTGTAAGTACTAAGAATGTGCCTAAATAGTTTTCTGCTTATAACAATGTTTTTACTATGAAGTTCGTAAGTTACGGAGTTTCTGGCCCTGCTTCTATTGGCGGCATTAACTGACGCTATTAAATAGCGCTTTATATATTAGATCTCTACGATCTATGTTTACCTTGAGGTCTTGTTTGAGCCACTCGTACTCTCGGACAAGCTGGTCGACGCCGTAGTTCAAGTAAAAGAAGTACTCGGTGGAAAACGAGATGATGTGTGCAGGACCCATGTCGAAACTGAAGAAGTAGAAATATTGTAGTGTTGACGCGAAAACTGGCGTTTGAAATTGTTGGCTCTTTCAACTTCATCACAGGATCTTACCTGAAGAACATGTTGTCAGACTGCTCATCAAAGGGCATGGTGAATCTGTTCTTGTAGTTGGAGAAATTGCTGAAAGCAAATACGATAACATATATGGCATTCCTTCTAAGCCGAAAATGTACATCACACAACATTTATATATAGTATAAATTATGGTGAAATACACGAAAAATACAATTTACACTATATACAATTTTCACTCAGATTTATAAAGCACGGGTAAAATGTATAGAGATGGAATATTAAATTGCAAGCTGAAAGGTTGGTATAGTCCATACTTCACAGATGTACCATAAAGTTGTAACCAAAATAATTAACCTGGTTTCATTAAGTATACTCACTAACTGTATTCGTGGTTACCAGGACAAGTCATGTAAGGGAGGTAAGCAGCAATCGGCTGAATTTCGTTCATAAATGCATCCCCAACTGCACCCTGATTCTGTGTTGATCATGTCATTATCAACATGCTTCCGTTTAAATGACAACATGATACGTTACATTGAGTAAAATGACACTATATAATTATACGTATTATAATTATTTAGAAATATGATATTGAGTCGTTAGCAATATGATAAGATGTAATTAGCATGTAATTACTAATTCAGAGTCGTATTCCGTGCAACATATTAATCTGACTTAGTAATAATATGCTATTGTCAATGTTCTGTATAAATGTTTACATATAAGAAGTATTTAAAAAGAGCATACAATCAAGATCATTGACTTGTTTACATAGTTCATGGTCAAACGCATACTTACCTCAATGTATGTACATTTGCTGAGTTATACACAAGTATATTGGTTCTCAATATGTTCATATTTTATTATGTTTTAATGTTTATAACTACTAGCTTTATTGGTACCAGTGGTTGTGAAAGATAATGTTGACCGTGTTCAATTATTAGAGTTATCCCCCTTAGTCAAATAGAAAATTGGGATTTTACAGTACATTACCAACTGATTATTCGGGTTTTACTGGAAATTTAAACTGCAATGGAATTGTACCTATCTTTCAGCGGTGAAAAGATATTTGTGGCTACAAAAGCGATTATATTGCTTGATTACATTTACTCCTTCATTTTAAACTCCAATTCGTTCAAAATGACAACTTAATGTATGATTGTATGACTTTAAAGTGACATATCACAAATACGAATTCTCTATGTTCAGTATGATTCATTGTACTTTACATGCTTATTAACTTTACCATTACTAAATATATAATACTCTTTCTATATTTAGAAGCTAACCCAATCTGTGGCTGAAGTGTAAATTCATTATTGAATTCTTACAGTTTGCATGTCGTAAGCGAAGTCGCCTGAAATAAAGAATACAGCATATTTGTAAGTATCTGTATGCTACATTAATAATAATACCGCCATGTCATATTTGTTTTTGTTAATTATTAAGCCAACAATGCCGCATGCCATGTTTAGTGTGTGTTGGAACTGTTAATAGCGCACGATTTAATTGACACTTATGTCTGTTTTCTTTGAAAAACTAAATATACATCAGATGATGTTCTTTTTATATCACTTGGATATCTCGCGTTGATTATCTTTTTCAACATAGCTGGTATCCGTGCAAATAAATAAATACATTTAGACTGGATATAAAATGGCAGCTAATGCATCATAGATGTAGTCTAGATCGTGAAAAATCACGTAACATGCAAACACTTAGTTTATAATTAATTAATTGTCGGATATATATATATATATATAAGTCGTCAGTTCGTACCCACGTGCAGCACGGCGTCGTACATGTCCATTTCACGCTGCAGTCTGGGGAGGGACTGCGCGTTCACGGTTCCAAGGTCTCCGTACAGGACGAGACGAGGACTCCAGTCAGTCCCAGCCTTCATGGTAGTGAAGAAGAAGGAGTCTGACCAGGCGTACCTGCTCCCGCAGTGGTAGTCTGAAACACGGATTAGATGGCCAACGTAATTTTGTTCTGATACCAACTTGGCGTAGACATTAATTTATACATGAAACCATACAGTATTTTTCGTAAAAACATTTATATAGCGTAATTATCCAGAATAACTGCTCAAATGCGGTTTTTTTGGGGGAAATAGGTGAACTTTCCGAGAAGTATCACCAGTCAAACTAACCAGTTTGAAATGTAATGATTTTGTTAACACTATTATATTGGTATAAATTGTATTTGTCAAAGACGGCGTATCGTGGTAATTTCTTTCAGACTTTTGTGTGTGCATTTTTTGTAGCGCCAATTTTTCAAAGAAGTTTTTTAAATGATTGCCAAGAAAAGTATTTGACAACTAATTATCTACTGATAATTATCTACTCATTATCCACTGATTTCCATTTCAATACATAACGCAAATATTCATCAATTGACCCGGCTGACTGAACCACTGACCGAATTTGCATTACTAATATGAACATCCATAGTCACAGAAAAACATATCCATTACACGACCCTTGCATTAACGTGAACAGCTAATCTTAATTAGAAATAATCAATTAATAAATATAGAGAGTGATGAAGGCTAAGTACCGCGTCTGTGTCTCCTGGTCGTCACGTTTATTACGATTCGAACCCAACACTGACAAATTATGATAAACATATTAATATTAATCCATGGACACATCCGCTTGTTGTTACCCAAATTATTTAATAATATAACAAATACGCAATTGAAATCTTCGTTATGAACAATTATAGGTATTGTTTCTTGTGTGAAGAATATTACAAAGTTATCATTGAATACGCTTAGTTACATGTAATCAATTATGTGTGTGTGTGTGTGTGTGTGTGTGTGTGTGTGTGTGCGTGTGTATGTATATGTGTGTGTGTCTGTCTGTGTGTGTGTATGTGTGTGTGTGTGTGTGTGTGTGTGTGTGTGTGTGTGTGTGTGTGCGTGTGTGTGTATGTATGTATCCGGCCATGCTTTCTTGAGTATCACTTTTTTTTTCTTATTTTCTTTTTCGTTTTACTTTTTATTTTGAGGTAGGAGTGTTAATTTTTCGCTTATTGAGTATTTGTATGTGAGTACCACCATGTGTGGTGAAAGAGAATATAGCTGCTGCTGCTGCTGCTGATGATAATGATACTAATGGATGATGATGATGATGATGATGATGATTATGATTATGGCTACACCGTATCCGCTAAAACATCAGAGAACGGTACGGAGATTTAACTCACAATACTTCTGTCCGGGGACCAGTCCGTGTATGACGACCCTATGGATGTACTGGAAGCGATGTTCTGAGCCGCCATCGACAAATTTGTGACTCTGTCCCGTAGCTTGCTTGTTGACCGTAGCTAGACTGAGGCCATACTTCACTATCGAGTCTTTTGTGTCGTTTTTCGTGCTCCAGGTCACGATCATCTGAGTCGGGTCTCCTGCAAGATAGACATGATCGTACATAAACTATAATATGGGCAAACACGTCTGAGAAAAAACTGATACATTAATAAGTCGACACTTGCACGGCAACAACCTCACGATGATTCACCCAGGGTGCGTTCAAATACACAAGCGCTTGCGTGATAATGTTTGACATTTTTTTGAAACTTTCCTACAGTTACTATAGTAATCTTTTCAAAAAATGCAAAAAGATCATTACAATTCGAAAACTTGCTACGAAACTTCGTTGACAAGGTCAAGGGCTACCCCATTCTAACCCTTAATTGTATAAATGAATTCATATATTATACACCACGTTACATTTTAAAGTCATAGGTTAACAACCCGTATCTTACTCTACCACACATTCCTCTGCCAAGTATTCACTACCCCGTTCGAAACATATACATAAATAAACCATATTGCTTTACTTTTACTTAGTCATGGGATAACAATATCATTGTTATGTGAAAATAGGACAGATCACCTGTATTCATAAACTCCCTTCGAAACAGCTTGACTCCAAAGTAATATTAACTTCACCGTTAATCATGTAACAGTGTATGTCGTAAAGGATATAATGACATACTATGTTAAGTATATGGAAGATAACGAACTCCATTCATTGCTTCAAACTACCTTATTAATCATAATCTCCGATTTAATAAGGCCTATTATTCGGTATATAGATTTGCCCGGAAGTATAATGATTACAATAACAATGTGCGTAGGACAAATTTGGTAAATGGATAACACGAGGTTCAAAAATAGCTCTCTGAATCGTGTGTTTTGTGTGAAGTCTGTAATGTATATATTTCTAACATGTATAATACATATTACATGTCTAATTCCGGATAGTTGATTAGACCTAGTCATGAAGTCGTCAACAGTAAACCATTACCTAGGTGGAACAACGTAAGAATAGCATAGAAAATGCCCTAATTGATCAATTATAACAGTCCTGGTTTAGATCGGCAAGGAATTCGTCTAATGGTGAATACAACGTGAGCAATTGCTCATGCTAACTGAAAAAAACATGTTTACCATCGATATCATAATATTGACAAGTAAAATATAGGTTAATATAACATTGTGTACAAATAAGTCTGTGTTGAATTAAAATCCTTATAAGAAGTGATACTATTCCACAATACATTTTGTAAATATTCAAATTATTATGCTTCTATGTTGTATACATCATGGCATTTGATAGTGGTCCGTTGTTTCTAATATATTTAACGTATTTTTTGTATATTTAAATATTGATGTTCTATACATCTTCGTGAGTGAGTTTTCAAAAATAGGGCAGAATTACATTAGAATTATGTAAATGTTGTTCTTAAAAGATCACTAGATACGTAAAAATACCATTAGAAATATTGTATGTATCAAATTATGTTCGTTCTAAGTGATAATGTGTACACCAATTTTACTTTGTACCGTGGTTTAACCTAAGCCTTGTCAAAGATGTTTTGTAGCATTTTTTCTCAGGTTTTAATGATGTTTGACATTTAAAAAAAACAAATCATCCTAAAAGAAAAATCGTAACAATTGCTATTAAACTTCTCTTGACAAGCACTAGGTCTAACCGTATGTGAATGGACGAATGCGTACGCACGCCACTTCCGGGTGAATCGTAATATGTTCCCAAAAGCAACACAGAAACTCTGTTCTGCTTTAGAATAAAGTGAAAAGAATAAAGGCCTGTCTTTGAGAATTAAGAACGCGTTGTTCCATGTCCTATAAAACCAACCAATAAAGGCCGCGCCGCTAGCGAGTCGCACTTCCGTCCTCCACTATTGTTCTACTTCTTATCAGCACCACATTTTCCTTGTTTTTGAAAATTCAACGCAAGCATACCGGAAACAGCTATCTGATTCACTAATTAAAAGAGAGAGTAACATATTCCATTCTAGTGATGGCATTTCAAGGGTATCAATATTTACAGTTAACACAATAGCATCGATACCACGATTCAGTTATTGCGAACAATAGCAGAGTGTCTTCATTGGTACAAGTTGTCACGATTTTGTTGATCGTCAACTCTCTGATTAGTGCACGACAACAGAAGTTACCGATCCTTGTTGCACAAACATCACCACGTCAAAATCTGCCGTTATCCAGGTAACGATTTACGATGTCGTACTTCGCGCATCGTGGAATCTGTTCTTGTACAGGAATTATAGTTTCTTCACCGCATGCATCTTCACACGTACGCCGCTAAAAACTTTAGTTAAAATATGTAATTGAACTGTTATCTGCAGGTGTGTGTATATTGATTACATGTGAAAAAAGAGAGTGTATTTTAACTGATTTTATACGACTAGATTTAACTTTAAACTGCGTGCCTACGTGCATGTTTCTTCTCTTCTAAAAACTATGATAAATAGAGAATACTACTACTACTACTACTACTACTACTACTACTACTACTACTACTACTACTACTACTACTACTACTACTACTACTAATAATAATAATAATAATAATGAGATAATAATAATAAAAGTCGTAGTAGACATAGTAGTAGTAATAGTAGTAGTACAGACAGTGACTCCTATCATGATGGCGTCGGAAAGGTAACTTTCCTGGACATATAGCTGCCCCGTAATTATTCTAATTATTCTAGTTATAAGTATAACTGTAGAATTTACTCGAAATGCAGACCAAATACTTCAGTAGCATCTCAGAGGAAGCACCCAAGCCTGATTGAACAACACTGTTATTGCAATGCATATATTATATTTTACATTTGATCTACATACATGTATGTACGTTACGAATATTGCACACAGTGGTATGCAGACATATTCATATAGTCAATCTCATTACTTCTACATCTACATCGGTACACGTGTCCGCAATAGTACGAGCCTATAACTGTATAATTAATAATTATAAGACGCCGTAGAAGAATTCAATATGAATCACAGTGAACTAGAGGTAGCGAGTCTGCTCCGAAACCCTGGGCTTCAGGCCATTGCCCTGTAGGAATCTTCATCAATGTGTTTAGATTCATACTCCTCCAGGCCATTCAGTTGTGGATGGGTACCTGGTAGGATGGGATGAGATTGTGAATGTTAACCTATCACCTGAAATGGCAACTTTCATGTTTGCTCGCACATTCCTACCTAGAATAGTGATACACCAAAGACAAGATAAATAGCGGAACGTTCCCTATATTCATATAAAACATTAATATGTTGATAACTATTGATTACTGGGGACTAAGTACATCAGTAAATAACAACATTTGGGTGGATAAATCAAGCGCAATTAGTCTCAGATTGAAATTCGTTTGTCCATTATCCAGGTCTATCAACTGTGATATTATGCCTTTAAAAATAAATACATCGTGTTGTGATCGACATCAAATTTCAATTTAAAGTTTTATGTCAATAAATTACACGTAGATTAAAAGTGTAACTTTCTCCACTTAGGGTTTCAATTTAAAGATAATACAACAATACACGACCGTACTTTTGAGCTTTATCGTGTACTTTTTAATATCTGAAAAGTAATGATACCGTTAGTCACGACATAGACACTAACGTCTCTATCAGACTTGCATTTTATATTTATGTTCTCTCCGTGCGTACATTATTGTACATGAAAGTATCAATCTAGGCTAAATGTCAACAACAAAGACCGAACATCCTTATTAGTGCAGCAGATTAGCAACGTGTGTGTGCACTTTATGGTAAAAGCATGACATTTTGCACAATGATTATGTATACCATATATGTCATTTAAAGATCGGGACCCATCTTGAAGGTCAAGTAAGTTGACCCTGGCGGTCATTTTGAATTTTTAGCATAATGTGAAACCAAAGTGTTTTTAGTTTTGGCATATTTCAAGTGAATTACTGATGTTTTAAGTCAGTAAACTTAGGTTAATATCATGCTGAATACATATAGGCAGAAATATCAATAATCGAAACTTCCAAGATGGCAGAAATATTCAAAATGGCTGCTAAATTCCATAATTTGCAGTTTTGTTTGTTCATATGAAATTAATTACTGTTGTTTTAAGCTAGTTTAAATACGTTAATATAATGCTTTATAAATGTGGACAGGACATATCACTAATCACAACTTCCAAGATGGCCGAAATATTCAAAATGGCGGCCAAATTCCATAATTGATAATTTACTTTGGTCATATAATGAGGAAATCAAATACATTACTGCTGTTTTAAGTTGGTAAATGTGTGCAATATATAATGCATATTAAATGTATCCATGAACTAGACATAATAATAACTTCCAAGATGGCCGAAATGTTCAAAATGGCACCAAAATTCCATTATTTATACTTTGTTTATAACTCAGATGAATTACTGCTGGTTTAATGTATAGTAAACTAGTTATACTAATATAATGCTTAATAAATGTATGCATGAGAGATCCATACTCACAACTTCCAAAATGTCCGAAATATTCAAAATGACAGTCACATTCCATAATTCTTAGTAAGATAGTCTCAGATAGGAGACCCAACTGGTATATAAGCATATATGAAACGAGCATAGCGTGATATCTGACAGATGACCACGAGACCACTGATGTCTTCGGGTTACTATCAAAGAGTTGCATCCATCCATATCTATAACAAATTGTTGTATAAATATCAATCTGGTTTCCAAGCGGGTCACTCAACAGTTCATTCACTACTAGAATTGTATGA
>JAVCKZ010109061.1:0-10413 GCA_034780755.1 Lepetodrilus elevatus | reverse complement strand
AGGCCTGTGAAAAGTGTTACACCCCGGTTTGCCTACACATAACAGTTATGACCTCATAGTGGGACATAAATGATTGTGATGTCATTACAACGTCCTTGCACGTTACAAAGATGTTACAAAGACATTTCGGCACATTTTTTACAAGCTGTGGTCTTGGGGGCCTACGAGAAATTTCAACTTGTAAAAACCTGTACACCCCTGAAATCACGCTGGTAACTAATAATATTGACCGTATATAAGAGGTTAAAAATGGCGTTAACTTACTGGTGAGCGCTTGAAGATATTTCGTATTGGAGTTATTTGTTCTTCCCGTTGTTTGGCCTGTAGTACCAGTGCTGAAAAAAATGACACAATATTAAACACCTGGACAATTAACCCTCTCCCTGCTGGATTAGACACATATACTGCTCTGTAGGGCATCTCAGGTTGCATTAACATTTGATAAATTACCCAGGGAAGCACCCTCACCTGGCAGAATTGCTACTGGAATCTGTCCGGGCAGATTCCGTAATCTCCGTATTCCTTTCATTCAACTGCGACTTTCCCAGTCCTTGAGTCTGCACTTTGACCAGTCCCGATCCCTGTGGCTTGTCCACCATCGCTTGAGCCTGCGACCGACCGACATCTACCGCATTATTCAGCTTCACGGGCACGTCTGCTGTCTCTGGCAGGGGAGACGACCCCTGGTTCAAGTGCAGCTGGATGAGTTGTTGCCGGGCAACCACTTCCTGGTGCTGCTGCTTCTTCTGAAAGAACTGCAGGTCTTCGATCATTCGCTTCTGTTCCCGGATCTCTTTCTGCTGGTAGTGAAGCAGCTTCTGCTGTGTCGTGTATCGGTTCTCGAAGTTGTTCACGACGTACGGCTGTTTACCGGGTCTGTTGGTCAGCCTTGAGGTGCTCCTGCGATTGGAATTGTTTTCGACGCCACCTCCGCCCATGGTGGCGATTTCCTCCGCCGTCAGGTTGACGTGTTTCCGCGTGACCTGCCAAGCCTGCGTAGGAATTCTAATAGAGGCGGGTCTGGTCAGCGAAGAATCGCTCTTGGATGAAAAATTTGCTTTCTGCTTGGTGGTGGTTTGGACGCTGTTGAGCTGCCCGAAAAAATCATCCTGAAAATATATAAGACATTTTTATTTTAAAAAGTGAAATTAATTTATGCCTTCAAATGATAAACATTGTCCATAGCAGTGTTTGAAATAGAGTCCGCCCGCACGTCCATGACGGATTGTTTTCAGAAAGGGCTAGTAGTAAAGTTTTTGCCTTACATGCCCGCATGTTGTGTTTTTTGTTTTTGTTTTTGTAAAGATGACGATCATCGTTGTGAGGACGGGTAACTTCTCAGACTTACCAGCCCTCATGTCTGGCAGTGAAATTGTTGAAGCTTTATACACTGTGTATAGCTCACTATGGTGTCAATGAGAAATGTAAACATATTAACCCTCTCCGAGGTGGATTAGGCTCAGACACTGCTCTTTAGGGCCTATCCAGTTGCCTCCAGCAGGGAGAGTGTTAATAGGGTACAGAACAGAGGTACGGAACTGCAGCCAGTCCTGAACGTACCAGTTCCTCCACCACCATGTCCTGTTCCTTCCAGCGCCCCGTACTCTTCCCACTGCGCTCCGTACTCTTCCCACCGCGCTCAGCACTCCTCCCTCCACGCTCCGTCTGAGCCTTGCCCCTCTCGTCCTCCCCCTCCCCGTCCCCTCGTTGCCAGAGCTTCCCGGTTGCCGCGGCGTCCAGTAGCGACATCATCTTACTGCGAGTGGTGCTCTGCTCGGACACCAGGTGGCGCCGGTCCTGCTCGGCGGACACGAACATCTGCCAGGTGGCGAGGTAGCGGTGCATCAGCGTACGTCTGTGGTGCTGGTCTGCCTGTTGCCGTTTCCTGTGTCGGAGATAACGGAGATTAATGGCTGCGAAGACATCTGGCCTTGAGATTATGAACAGTTTTTAGTACAATTTCATGCTCAAAATAAAATCCCCATCAAATTTGAGCTTGAACATGAAATCGTACTTTAAATATTTCATAATCCCGAGGCCTGGTCTATGTTTTCCTCATGCCTTAACCCCCCTCACTGCCCAAAACACATGCACAATCGAACAATTCAGCAGAGAGAAGGTTAAACTGCTAAGCCATGACATGTGAAAAAAACTTGAAAATGGATCTAAACCACAATTAAAAAGAAAAGTTTTTATTAAATACATAATTATTCCATTAACATCTTTAACCTTTTATATTTCGGTATGACACAGCTGTAAAAATGAAGCATATCGTTGTTAACCCTCTCCCTGCTGTATTATACTCAGACACATCTTATTTGGGAATTTCTGGTTGCCTCCAGCATGGAGAGGGTTAACATAGCTTCCTTCTACTCACCGGTGCATGTCTATAACACTCTGCTCGTATCTCTGTGTCTCTATGTTCAGACGGTGCGAGCGTGTGTAGGATCTCCACGCGTTCCACGCGCGTAGCACGAGCTTCCAGTCGGACAGCGCACGTGCCTTGCCCATGTGGATCCGCCTCTCCAGCACCACGTGGTACCACGCGGAGAAGTGGCGGTGCAGGCACTGGAATGAGCAAGGAAGGGTCGCGGTTACTGGCGGGTCGCGGTACACGGACAAGATGATTTATGTCCATGAGATTGGCATCAATGTAATAGTAGTATCAGCAATAGGGAGACACGTTCAGATAGTCATTTAGTTGGCTGTTCATGAATCCCGGAAGTTTTCAAATAAATATTGTTTAAATTTTTTTTAAAGAAAATAGAAACTAACTTTTAAAACGAATTCACCCGAATAGTGATACAAATAACAAATGTTATGAATTTCTACTCGCCCTTAGGATACCTTTATCATTAGGAGAAGTGGCCTGGGGCGAGTGTTAATTGCAAACCCTAAGTATAAAGAATTTCCGTCCTCATTAAGGAGATATGCTACATTGCGAAGACCTGAAATGATTCACAGGCTCTCAAACTTCAATATTGAAATGTCAAGGGAGATAATGCTACTGTGTGAAGTCTGTACACTACACAGCGACAGTGCTCTTTTCTAATGTTCTGTCACATGTCCAGTACATGTTCTGTTCTTTAGAATGGAGTGAGCAAGCACAGCACAGAGTAATGCCAGTGGCAGCCATGTTGGATTGTGTACTGTGTGGTCTGCACCACCTATTTCGCTGGTACATGTCCTGGACACAGAGAACACTGTGCGGTGTTGCTCCTTTGTAACCGCACAGAAAGTACAGACAGAACAGCTAGAAAGGAGCAGGGCCCAGTTTTATATGAAGCGTGCCAGTTTTGTTGATGCGATAATGGCATTTCTTTTGGCAATCTGGCTAGATTTACCAGGTGCTGTTTTAGTTAATTTATGCGTCTAGTTCTACTTGTCTGCTACCCGGCAAATGTCCAGTCTGTGTACGCCGTATGGACTGCTTTCTTGGGAGCAGCGCATCTCGGCTAGACACCGGGCGACTGGGCTGGACAAAACCCACATGGTACTGAGTAGACTGAGCCAGGTCCGCCGGGGTTGTTTTATTTGCAGGCTAGCCTACCACGTGACATGTGATGTGACTTTTCAAAGCAGCTAGCCCACTTACAGGCATATCGAGCAGCCCTTATAACTACTTTTCCTGTCTACTCTACTCCAGTTTCACATGAAGCGTGCCAGCCAAGCTCTTAGTCTGCTGGAGACGATTATGCTGACAATTCTGACCAATGGCAGCTGTCTGGACCAGGCCAAGACATTGCTGGTGTACGCCAAGTGTTGTGTGGCCGCCTCCGCACCAGACAGTCAGCCCAAGCGAAAGTCAGGTCGGTAAAATCTCATTTATCCAAGTAGGACTGGATTAGTGTTTGTGCAGGGTTCCCGCGGATCCTTGAAGTCTTAAAAAGTCTTAAATTTGATTGACTAAAAGGTGCAGGAACCCTGTTGTGTCACAGATATCTGTTATTTATGTATATCATTCAAGGGGCAGATCCATTATTTTGAAATGTACTACTAGTAGGTTATTTATTTATTTATTATTACATATTTTATTTTATTTCTTAAGCATTTATCCATTTTCATCTATACATTTATTATTATGTTATATTTTGTTTATTATTATTATCATTATTATTATTGTATCTTTACTTTGTTTATTAATTTTATTTCATCATTTTAATCTCTTTAAAAAAATGTTTTTATTCATTTACCGGTAGTAATTATTATTTATTTTGTATTTATTAGCTTTTAATTTCATTTTAGAAATTTTCAGTAACACACGTTGGTGGAAACAATAAGTTACAAGTATTTATGATTTCCGCGGTGCATCGAAGGGCGTTATATAGAGGGAGTACTGTATTCCTGATTTCCATACTGTGTTACAGCCCTGCTGTCTGGCGTGGCTATCCTGAACAAGGTTGTAGGCCTGTACCAGTGTGTGGAGGCCCAGGAGAGGCTCAAGGACGCCCTGTACTACCAGGCCCGACTCTACAACACCCTGGGCTACCACGCCGAGAGGAACAAGTGTGCGCACCGCTTCAGACAGCTCGACCAGCTGTTCCCGACACTCTCGCAGATAGCAGTCAATGGCATCTAGCTGTGCCCGACACTCTCGCAGATAGCAGTCAATGGCATATAGCTGTTCCTGACACTTTCGCAGATACTGTAAATCATGAAATTAACGCGAGCAGAATATTAATGCGTAAAATGCGACCACCGTATTGTCGCATTAACGGTAAGACTGGTGAACAAACATGAATGGATACATGGCCGTTCGCATTTTCTTAATGTTGCATTTACATCTAAAATCTATTAAATTAGTGACGCATTAATTTCGTGATTTACAGTAGCAGTCAATGGCATCTAGATGTGCCCAACACTCGCAGATTGCCGTCAATGGCATCTATCTATTTCCAACATTTGCATCTAGCAGTTTGATACTCGGGTCAGTAAATGGCACCTACCATTGTCAAGCATCACAGATCCGCCAAATGCAGCTAACATGGAACTATATACAGTGCTCCCTCGATATAACACCCTTCGATGCACCGTGGACCCCATTAAAAAGAAAGTTAATTTTTTCACCAATTATATTCGTTGATATAACGCGGGTGGCATGTCATGGACCCCACCTTCAGCGTTATATCGAGGGAGCACTATATATGGAAGCTGAGATATGAACTGGATACTGGACACAAAATGTAGAATGAAATCTTGTTATCGTTATCATTCCAGTGTGACTAGATACTACATTTGGTGCTTATCAGTGGTCGAAATAAAAACCACCCGCTACTGAGTAATTTCAGCGAGGATTGGTAACATTTTAGCCTTGCACGCCCGCATGTCCTGTTGGTTGTTTTTTTAGGATGTATGTAATCGAACACAAGTGAGGACAGGCAACTTCTCAGACTTACCAGTCTTCATGTCTGTCAGAGAAATTTCTGGAGTTGTATGTATACACTGATGCTTATAACAATTTTCTCAAAATCTCATCATCATTATCATGCTCCATGTGACTACAATGAAGAAGAATCTGAATGTGTACATGAAAATTGTGAAATTATTAATAAATTTACCTATGATGATAAAATGGTTCGTTTCTTTGTGATGTATATTTTTCTCACTATGCATGTTTCCACATAGTTAATTATGGTGCAGAACGGGAACCTGGCATCAATGTTGAAGTTACCTTTCCAACGTGATATTGCTGGGCAATCGGATCAACCGAGCGACATCCACAGATATACTCTCAGACCTCGATGGTACTTTACCATACTGACTGGTTTCCTTGTGTCGTAAACGGGCACATGTACCGACCCAGTCAGTGAAGATAACTCTTATTTGATCAGGGATAACTCTAATATTCAGTTTATAACGTGCATTTTGATTGGTTGGTAAGGAACTTACCCAGGTAACCCGGCCGCCTTCCCGGGATCTTGGCAGATCCATTAATTATCCTGATTATGGAAAAGACCCATTGAGGTACAAGCGTATATTTCCGATCCGGAATGTCGCGAAGTTGCTACGAATGCTGTAGCCTAAGAACATTTCGTTCATCGAAGTATGAACGCAATGTTTTCGGGTCACGTGAACCAATCAGATTATCGGATTGACAATAGATTTATTTATTGAATGGTAAACTTGAATCAAATTTGTTTATCCTAAATGCAGCATGACAATGTTGTGACAGTCGTAAAATGAATTTCATAAAATGAATTTCTCATCGCCGACGTACGTACAATGGAGGCTATTGATTGCTTTCTAGGTGAAGTTGACGACCCGCGGATATAGGCCGGCGGCGTTCTTCTCCCAGGAGAATGACAAAGTCTCTATACTAACATGCGGCGGATGGTGCGGAGGGTGCACGCCAACCAACCCATTGAAGTTCAAGCTGGATCCTAATGAAGGTCTCGGTATTTTAGTCATGTTTTCTAATTAATAAAGAGATTGTAATAAATCAGATAGTAGGTTCACATAATGTCAACTGAATATTATTGGTGTCCATTTCTACAGGCTCTTGAAAAAGGCCAATATTTTTTTTATATATACATTCTTTAATTACAATTTTTGTTTAAATGACAGGATTGGTTTTTTAAAATCTGTTTCATTGTTATGTTATGTAGCAATACTCAATAATAATAATAGACCCGTCAACAACAACAACAACACACACACACACACACACACACACACACACACACACACACACACACACACACACACACACACACACACACACACAGAGTACATACATGTGTACACACATAGTGTAAAACTAAATTACTGAATGTAAATATACATACACTATTATTTCGGTAGGTATAGACTGAGTTGTGCACAGCCTCAAATGTGTATAGTGTTCCCTGCAAGATGATGCAGAAATAAATATATATATATTGAAGGTAAAAATCAAGCATCATTTATCATTTATCTAATGCTCACCTTTAACATTCTGGTTATGTCCATAGAATGTTAGAAAATGTTCTATCACCAAACAAAAATGTGCATTTTAACGAAAACTAACTGTTTTGTATCAGTTATATGTGTCTTTATCCATGTACAGTAGACCTCGCATATAACACTAAACAGCCTCGCATAAACCGGACACTCGCCTATAACGTACTGAATCTGGAAGTCCCGGTCCTGTCTAACGCTAATTACGGTATAATGCGTATAACGAACTTTGCATGTAACGGACAAAAATAGCCGTTCCCAATTAGTACGTTATATGCGAGGTCTACTGTATATGTAAAATTTTACAGCTGTAAATGCTAACTTTCATGAATAAAGATGTGCAAAACTTCAATCGCAATTTTCTCAAAACTGTTGTAGCGGGAATGAGAATAAGCTGGTTCTCAGCTGACGAGTGTGTACCAACTTAAAGCATAATTAAATATATGTGTATCAATGTGAAATATGAATCAGAGACGAAAGTAGTATCATAACTTGTTCACATAATATAATAATATTTTCATTTCACCAATTTACTAACGTCATCATTATACATGTACTTTTCTTTGTTCATTTTATACAGTTCTGATAGTTGAAAGAACAAAAAGTTATAATAAAAATACGTACTTCATTACTAGCTGATTGTAGAATTCCATTATTTCGGTATCACTTTTCTTAGGCTCAATTTGCAACCAGCGCCGTAAATACTTGTCTTGAAAATTATCTACTTTCTCCTGAAAGGCATGATGGCATTATTTCTTTAAAAAATAACAATGAAATTTCAAATTTCGAATTACTAGTTCATTTTTATTTAATTAATTAATTCAGTTTATTTATTTTTTTATAAATGTATTTACTTTAGCCTTAGGGAGGTATGTGCTCGCAGGATTACTGCAACATTCAGTTGCAGGTTTCCTCCTGTCCAAAACTGACAAGTTGTAATACTAGTGAAAGATTATAGAAAGCCTAAACCTCAATTCAAAAAGAAAATAAAAAACATTATTTATTTATTTCATTTATTATTTGTATTTATTTTATATTTTTATGAATGAATGAATTATAGTTTTACGTCACAGCGGGAATCTTTCACCGATAGGTGACGACTTGAATTACTTTTTCTGATTATAAAATGCTTACTTGAATTAGGGTTGTGTGTAAATAACATGTTCTTGTTGATGTCTTGTTAATTGGGGTTTAGTGTCGCTTTCTAGAATCTTTCACTAACATCTCGAAATGTCAATTTAGGGCAGGAGGAAACCCGCAACATCCGTAGCGCTGAATGCTGCAGTAAACCTGCGAGCACTGGCCGGTACTGACAGACCTAGGATGACAACTGCAATTGCCACTCAACAGTGCATCCTATCAATATCGCGTCAGACTTTTGAGTACATTAATGCCGGGCCCACGGGGCGGAATTTGAACCTGGGACCTTTGGCTCTGAAATCCAACATTCTACCACTGCGCTACATCCTTCCTATTTAACCTTCTCCCAGCTGAATAAAATCAAAGTGTTCTATTTCTGCATATGATCGGGCAGCTGTTAACATGTTAAATAATGTTGTTCAGTACAGATGCACCAGTGGTTGTTCAGAATGGACATAATCCGTATTCTCCAACGCTCACCTTAACTGAGTACTTCCCAGTGGATCCAATGATGTCCTCGATCCCCGCCATCAAGTGATCGGTTACCTGAACAACAGCTGCAATAGTATTAGTGTGCAACAAAGCTATAGGAAGTCCCAGATAGTTAGAGATTCATTCAAAATCTGGTGACATAAACTGGTCAAACATCTAAATATCTAACCTGGCGTTGGCATACTGATATGTTAGATATGGTATTGTGGTAAGCAGGGGTTCTTAACGAAAAGGACTAACCTTTGTTCTTGCGTGTTAATCCTTTTCATTAAGGGCGTGATCAATTTAACGATCCATCTTCCAGAAGACATCTTCTTGCTGATCGTTTTGCGGCAGAAGACGTCTTCTTCTTATGACAGACACATTTCTGCGCTCCACCTCCATAGCAGGGGCGCGTAGGTTAATATTTCTCTTCCTAGAATCACTTCTACCAAAACGAGAATACGCCACTCGATCACGCCCTTAGAACCCCTAACTAACGGAACCATTCGTGTTCGATTCTCCTTCTGTTATTCTTCCCAAAAAACAATAACGTTCCCACCACCAAACAGATGTTCCTCAGCAACTCAGTTTCCAATCTAAATATACACGCACTCCAATACAGTGTACATTTTTCTTCACTGGCGGATTGCCTAGCTCATGGTGTCAATTTGCAGTTGAAATGTATTGCCATTTAACTCTCTCCATGCTGGAGGCAACCAGAGATGCCTTAAAAGGCAGAAACTGTGCCTAATCCAGCAGGCAGAGGGTTAAGCATTAAATATCACATTGAAAGCATCACGGTGTCATAAACCAAAATAATACTTTGTCAAACAAGAAAGTTATGGCAAATACTGCTTATGCCAGTGCTTGTTAGTTTTGTTGTTGCTTTTTTTAATTGGGGTTTAGAGTTGCTTTCAAGATTTTTCCACTTACATCCTGACGTCATTTTAGGGCTGGAGGAAACCTGAAACATCTATAGCACTGAATGTTGCAGTAAACCTGCAAGCACCAGATGGTACTGACAGACCAAGGATGATATATATCTGCATTGCCACTCTAGAGATAGCATTTCCTATCAACATCACGCCAGAAATGTAACTTTTGAGAACATTGATGCCGGATCCCTCCAGGGTGGGATTTGAACTCATGACCTTTGGCTCTGAAGTCCAAACGTTCTACCACTGCGCTACCACCCGCCAGCATATTTTAGTGTTTAAAATGGTAGACGGTACTGTACTTACGTGATTACAGAGTTCTATATACATACTGAGGTCCTTCTTGGGAGCTAGCTTGATTTGAAGGAAGGCCACCAGAGGTTTTATGGTTATACCCTGCAGACAGACAGTTAAGATATTCAGAACCCATTTCACAATGGCCTCCTAACTATTTAGAAGCTCCTAAAACAGCTACTGATCTGAGTAATGATCTCTACAAAAATTAACATAAGCAGAAAACTCTTGGGACTTATGAAGTTTCGAGATTACAGGACATGGTTTCCTATATATACATTGCAATTAGACAGGAATTAACGGCAAAAAGATGAGCGTTATACCTGAACAAATACAGTGAACATGATGACCACCAGCGTAGTGGACACAAACAGAGACTTGACGTCTGGTGAAAGCAGATCTTCCGGCAGCAGCATGGCCAGGGAGAAGCACACCGCACCCCTCAAACCCCCGTACGCCTAGAACACGGCAACGTCAAGTTAGGATTGCTGAATGTACGCCTAGAACACGGCAAAGTCAAGTTAGGATTGCTGAATGTACGCCTAGAACACGGCAACGTCAAGTTAGGATTGCTGAATGTACGCCTAGAACACGGCAACGTCAAGTTAGGATTGCTGAATGTACGCCTAGAACA
>JAVCKZ010109050.1:0-10414 GCA_034780755.1 Lepetodrilus elevatus | reverse complement strand
ATGCATACACGGTATATGTCAGTTCCTCGCCAGAGGACATCGAAGAACGATCGAAACATAAACAAGCGACATCAACAAGTGAAATAGACACGTGAAATAGACAAGTGAAATATACAATTAGTCATCTCGGGTATGCAGGATGGTGACACGTGCCGCTTGTAACGCACGCTTGATACATGGAAGGCGGGGATGACGAGAAAAATATATATTACATACATTTCCGGATTAACGTAGCGAAGGTGGGTATTTCATATTCACCCCCGGGGCCAGTTGGGCTCAGTGTTACCTGTGTGCTGTCTTGAACAACACAGCGAAAATAATAACGACATGTGACTTTCTCGTAAGTGTAATTGATAACGTTGTCCGACGTTGATTGGCATAATGAGTTTGTCAGGTAATGACATAACAAGATGCCGTTCTTTGTTTTCTTGGAAATTGTGTTTCTATAGCTGGTGGTGTATTTCACTGTTGATTGTCTAGATTATTAAATCGAGTATTAGCAAAGTACAACATTTGATAGATACATTTTGTTAACAGACGAAGAATTACTTTATTGATTCATAAATAAAAACATTGTATGCAGTAGTCAGGTATCAGATTTTAATATTGACAATACCTAAATTAGTTCTACCAATTTCGAATGACATTGTAAATAACCAAAAACATATGCATTGACATGTTATCGCATACAGTACAACTGGCGATACAAATAACATATTCCAGATATAGTAGTGCATTCTTCGAATAAAGAGACCAAGGATAACACTAAACTGGCATTTTAACGAAAACGAAAGTAGGAACTGATTCAGAAGCTTGACTAAAGGCACTGCATAGAATATACATCCTTAACTCAAAGTT
Source organism: Lepetodrilus elevatus (assembly GCA_034780755.1). Classification (NCBI taxonomy): domain Eukaryota; kingdom Metazoa; phylum Mollusca; class Gastropoda; order Lepetellida; family Lepetodrilidae; genus Lepetodrilus; species Lepetodrilus elevatus. Next base: position 9,556 of record JAVCKZ010109050.1, on the reverse strand, counting down.
TTAATGTCCGTGTGTCTTTACCTTGTTATCTATGTGTGATAAGTAGAGCTTTGCCCTTTACCGTAGTATGCATGCTATAATTTCGTTACGATTTAATGTTGAAACCGTGGACTAGCACACGATCATCTAAGGCCCAATGGCAGAATATGAACGACAAGACAAAACCAAATACTTATTAGGGATATATGTAGCAATAGCGCACTACCGCAGTACAGCTGGTAGTTTCATGTTATAATGTTTATAGTTATTATTTTAATTCAGTTGGATTGATGGTCAAACAAATAATTCACGTTTTAAATTCGTAATCAATGTGTGCGTAGAATGGAATTAGTCTTCGATACAAATCTGCACACCGTATAGCTTATACTGCACTATTAATCGTGTGTTTGTGCGTCTTTAGTTCCAATAGGGCCATGTTTAAACATATGCACATGAGCGTGCGTCCTTGGCATGTTGATTAATGTTACACTGGTTCAGCGAACAGAATTAATGTGTTCATATACATATTAACTGGCTTATCAGGTTCACGATCAATGATGAATGGGTAAAGACATTTTACTGACGCTTCTCTCTGCATACGCGTGTATACCTCGAGGCGCAATCTTGAAGCGAATCTTTTAACACTGTAACTTCGAAATCATCCGCCACATTGCACTACCTATTTTACACTTCGTGAATGAGGATTTGTTTTGGTATGACATACTACTGCGATAGTATGCAATGACAACCGTTAGGGTTGTTCTTGTTATGAACATCTATACTTGTTTGTGAATTATGCGATAGGATGTGCAGATGACACTGTTTATTAGTGTATTCCTATTACTTCGTAATTTGGAAATTGTTATTATACAATCATACTTATCTACTGTTTTCATGTTACTATGATTAAATGGAAGTATTGTGCTCTCTTCTGACCCACTATGTCGCGTATCAGCTTAACATATCAACATCCGCTTTATACACAACATAAGATATAGCCAAGCCATTACTATATAGTGCATGTCAGAGCCTCACACATGTCGATTTTACTAAACAGTAGTATTAGAACGACTATTAATAAAACGGATTCATAATACATCATACGCAACACATGCATATACATTTTAGTTATACATTGGTATATGATTATTCTTATCGTTAAGGTTAGCCATAGAATACAATGTGAACGACAACTTTCCATTTGAAATAACGTGCAAGTTGCGCATATACACTGGCATGACATATTCTGTCTCAATTCGTAAAACAAGAATTCGAAGGAGTACACATAACCTAGTATATGCGAGCTGTGTACTTTGGTATGCGCCATTTCTATTGTTACTATCACTGAATTACTTGAAAACATATAACATCGTATGTAAGTATATACATTTGTATAATATGTATACATTATTTAGAGCGATGTATATTTGCACGGTATAAATGGCAAAGTACTATGTGTTTACATTAATCGTTTGTTCAGTTGCAATGCATGCATATACATTAATATGGTTTCATCAGCGTTAAGAAATTCAGAAGATGTCGTAAATCAAAATTATAATTTAAAAAAAGGAATTCCAGTCTCTGTATTGTTTTGGTATTTCACGAGAAATCAACCATCACAAGGCCGTCCACTAACCACGCATAAACTATACTAGTTTTTTTCTCACCCAGGGGTCATAAATAAAACACGATCGCCATCCCGGAAGCATGGCCAATTGAGACGCGCACACTGCAAAGATTCTATGTTTTTTTTTGTTGTCTTCATATTTTATATTACAACCTTCCCTTTAAATGTAAATCAATTACTAAGTCGAGCGTAATATATCTCGACCGGCTGCAATGCCATATTCCGGCCTGACGTTTTCGTGAAGAAGACGTGATTGTCTCAGGTATTTTATAGTGACCTCTGTCCAGTTAGGTCTCACGTCTCTTGATGTATGTGAGACAAATTTCAATGCCCCTTTAGTCTCTTAACCTTTCTTGCGTACAATCGGCAAATCGTAGCGCAATAAATTAATGCAAGGCGCTCTAAAGCTCTCGAGAACTACTCTCGCCATTAAAGGCAAAGAACATCGTTTAAAAGGACATAAAGTCTGATAATGGAGAAAAGGAATTCGGTGTTGGGTCTGTCGTGTGATCTATGATGGCTTCGCGAGCTGTATCTAGACACTGGCATCGGACACATAAGACTTGGAGTCACGTGACTGTCAAGTCCAGCACTATCGTATCCCTGACACTGCAGCGAATATTTATGGTTCTCATGCGTGGAATATGTAATTTATAGAGTTGCTTTTCTGTCAAAAACCTTAATTACTAAATTCAGCCGTGAAAACGTATCATGGACATTTCCGTTCGCCATAACACAGCTAATGGACGCTCGTTCCGATAGCGCAGTCTAGCTCTCGGTTTGGGGTTAATTAGATGACAATGCCGTGAATATTGGTAGCTACGTCGACCTGAAAATGTTGGAATGGTTCGTCTACGGAAGTTGTCTTGATCCAAAAAGCCACGCAATATACCTTTTCGGATAGATAGCATTCGGGGACTAACGTTAGACAAAGAAGTAATTATTATTTTGTTCTCAGAAATTGGACCCGTGGGAGGTAATGCATGGTCTATGGACTACACTTGTCACCGTTTAGTTGTTTGTTAACTGTGTGGAAACTATATGAAATGTTATTTTGTTTAAATAAATGCACACATACAATACTAGGCATACGTTCTGTATGGTCATACTTGTAAGATTTAAAACAGCAAACGTAGCAAGTAAACGACATTGTTCAGTAAATACATGGCTATCTACTGAAATAATTATCCATACACCTAGGTATACGCATGTACATGCACAACACTCATATGGATGCAACATTATCATTCAGATTTGACTTATGAATAGCGAACACTAGTCTGTGCTACACCTTGTTCTCAAAGTATCAAGTGTAGATTATACATATAATACCAATCAATAATTATAATCGAGCTTTTAGCTGTTTGCCTGTACCCTCTGATACATATAGTATGTGTAGTCTAGACGAACTACTAGTATATAAAACAGGACCTGTTTGTTTAAATGTCAGAAAAAGTAATGGTACTTAGCGATAGAACATGATATAACAACTTAGTAAAAATCAAATAATATTATGTGAGTATATACAAACAGTTGCTTTGGTTAAACAAATAGTATAACGTGTCTTGTGTCACATAATGAACTCCAAAATCGGAATGTGACAAACCAGTCAGGCATACACCAACCACAGTACAATACGAGGAAGTCCCACTCTGCTGACTTGTTCAATAATACCCCCTTTACATAGGATGGCGACCGTCGTGCCTTCCTTGTGCCACCATACAACTGTCCAGGACGCTCAAACAATGGTCGCATAAACCACAACAATCCTGCTCCAGCGACCCCTGTGCTTCCCTTGAACCACCAACACTACGAGCGACCTGTGTGCGTCCACTGAGCCATTTGTCTGCTTCCCCTGTAGTGCCTCCTCTTTGACATCATCGGCGACCAACGACAACCATTGTGCTTCCCTTGTGCCTTTTCTGTGCCACCTTTGAGCAACCAACCTCTCGGCGACCGTTGTACGACTGTGTTGAGCATGTTCAAAACTTCGCGACGACTATATGGCGTCCATGGCGATATCTGAACATCCTGTGTGCCGCATTTGAACGACGGTTGCCGTCCTGTGTACCAAAGGGGGCATTAAAGATGTTCAGTGAATGTCGAGTCATTCAGTCAATTCTCAAAGTGACTGAAATGAGAAAATGAAATGATTGCATTTGATTGGCGTGAGTTTGATGAAAGAAAATGAAGATAGTGCGACCATTGTATATATATATATATATATGTATTCACAGATTATGTGTGAACACATATAAACATGTACTTACGTAGTGGTTATGTATGACTACTTATAACATGTTTCAGTTTTTGCTTTAGTTACTTTTGCATCCTATTTGACATCCTATATTTTATGATGCAACCACATATGTTTACTGTCTGCCTACGCTACAACATCACAGCTGGACATGTACAGGCGGGTCTCAAACATACTTGTCACCTTCAATTACGTTGTATCCGTTGCAGTCCTTAAAAACACTGTTCGCAATTGTACATGTTTCATGTTTGTGTATGTTTCATGATTGAACATTATATTTAGCCTATTCATTAAATACTAAAGTTTTAATTGGGGCTACCATACATAGTATATTGTACGTATAAGTAAGTGTTATACGCAGCGTTTTTTATACGAAGCAATTTTAGATTTTAGAATTTAGATTTTAGATTAGACCAACTTATAAAAATAGTGTGGCAACGGCTATGTTAATTTTGTATCAATCAATTTTGTGTATATATATATGTCTTCATTAGTATCAAACAGGCGCGAGCACAAATGTACGCACGCATACACACACATACACACACATACACATACACACACTCTCACACACACACACACACACATACACACACACATACACACACACACACACACACACACACACACACACACACACACACACACAGACACACACAGACAGACAAACACATACGTCGTTGAGCTTAAGCATTTGCAAATATGCAAACACCTATATAGAACTCTGCATGGTTAACGTAGTACTATAGAAGTATAGGGTCACTGTATGAATTCGGCGACAATGACAATACTTCGGAATATCTGACTTAATTAACCGAATAAGAAGTAATTAAGCAAACCTATCCGTCACCATGAACATTACCAAGAAATATAACGATGAAAGAAAGCATGGATAGTTCTGACTCATATGCAATATGCTGCATGTCATGTCATATCAATCCCCAAACCGACTTGAACCACGAGTCCATATTGTGGCAAGACCGATTTAGAAATTCGATCCCGATAAGGTCATAACTGGCGCTTGATATCTGGTATAGTTTATTACGGTCCTCGTTATAATCTTCATATACAGATGTGCCGTGTATTTCCTGTCAACATAATCGCTGGAAATTAGCGCCAGGAAGGAATATGATCGACGACATATCGATGAATATTCATTTTGATTCCTTGATGAGAATGGCTTTGCACCGCCATGAGGGAGCTTGAAATCCAGAAGTGCTGGAATTCAACTTTCTACAATGCGTCGCCATTGATCACTTAGAGAAATATACACGTGACATCTTGAACAGCGTTTATTATTGTCAAGATATCATTCATATTTCTGTTGTATATTACTTGGAAATGTCAGGGTGAATCTCATGAAAGACGATAGCCTATATAGGTAGACTATATATATGGTCTCAGAGGATTAAAGTAAATAATATTTTAAATGTATATAACTTATACTTATTGGTATTATATTTATAGTAAAGGAGCTGCTAACATTATTTATCCTCAGTAATCTACACTTGCTTATCTGTTCTAGGTTGATATTTTGAATAGGAATATTTGGGTGAGAACAAGACTATGAGTATGAGTAATGTTGCCCTGACAGTGCTATACAGAACAAAATTGTAGCGTCAACGTATTTCCTTTTCTAGATGTTCCATAATTTCACAGAGTGGAACTATATATACTTACTATATATACCATACATTGTATTGCTTGACACGTGCAACTGGAACATTAACACAACAAGCGGAGAAAGCGTGTTTATTTATTTATAAACTTCATATCAGTTGCATCTAAGCTTTTTGATACCATGATATTACCTATGTTAACTTACGGAGCAGAGATATGGGGTTATCAACGCAATGAAACTATTGAAAAAATGCAGGTTAAATATTTTAAGAGAATGTTAAATGTACAAATCTCGGCGTGCAATGCTGCTGTTCTTGGTGACTGTGGAAGACACTCATTACATACAACATATGTCACTAAATGTATCATTTATTGGTGTAAGCTTATCTACATGGATGTTAATATGTTACCAAAAGCAGACATATTTAATGCTCTATGGTTTGGATAATGTAAATCGAACCTCATGGGTTACATAATGTTAACAATATAGTATTTAGGTATGATTTCGGTTATGCTTGGATTGTCCAGGATGTTGTTGATATAAATTTGTTTTTGTCACAATTTAAGAAGTGTGTATTGGACTGCGATGCCCAACAATGGCAAACGTATATATCAAATAATATCAAATTGTTATGTTATTCTACATATAAATCACTATTGAATGTTGAATTGTATCTAAAATGTATCCAATCTGTTGTATTTAGATGCAGTTGCCACAACTTAATGATTGAATTAGGTCGTCGACAGGGTATCGATCAGGAAGTTAGACTTTGCAGATAGTGTACAAGATTTGGATTTGACTATATTGAAGATGAATATCACGTTTTACTTGTATGTTATGCATTCTCTGATTTAAGAAAGCGATATATTAGTCCATGTTAATTATACAAATCCTTCAATATAATGCTTTATCAATATATCAAGTTCCGAATGTTCGACAATTATTGTTAATTTATCAAAATATGCATGTGTTTCATGCATTCAAGCTTCATTAGTCTACCTACTCATGTTTAACATACACATTTACCGTCCTCTATATGTATTCTATACATGGTGTATTATAATTCGTGTATAGTTTGTACTTCATTACTCATATTGCATGTCCTGTGGGCCTGTGGCCTAAGACTTGAAATAAACATTGTTTATACACTGTATTGCTGACATTTGGTGTATTTGAAAGGAACCACTAAAATGGTGCACTCCTTGTCAGGAAATCTAGACTTGGTTAACTCTTCAATGTTAAAGGCATACTATCACAGATAATTCTGCTTGTTTTGGACTAGTTCTTGGTTCTAATTACATAGTACATTCACTTGACATACATAAAATCATGTTGGTACTTCCAAGCACTCTTCCACCACTGTATCGTAGACCGAACTTCACGGCAACCCCTCCGATAGACAACTTGAATATGGTCGTATTATATATTTGCTTCAGGGGAATTCCGCTATCAATGCAAGGGAACATAACTCTAAATGGCACGATTACAATATAATGCTTAACGGCAACGTTTGCTTGCAGATTCCTTCATTGATCAGTCCATGCATCATGTACAATATAAATAGAGGAACGTTCCCTGTATTCACATACACTGTTACTAGTTTGATAAATATAGAGTACTGGGAACTAAGTACATCAGTAAATAACAACTTTTGGGTGATTACATCAAGGGTAATTAGTCTCAAATCGAAATTCGTTTGTCCATTATACAGGTTTATAAACTGTGATATTATGCCTTTAAAGTGGATATTTTGAATAGGCGTATAGTATGATGATGATTATGTGCGGTACATGGTATCGTGTAACAGTATACTTGGAAAGGTCAGAAGGAAAATAACGATATGTGTTACTATAGTAGTGTCACAGTAATAATGCGACAAATACGTGTCACAATAACATGATATGTACATGTACTCCGGCAGTGTCATGGTAACATTGTGACAGATACGTGTCTGTCTGAAGGTCGCAGGACGTGTCTCTGGTATCCACGTGTCACCTCGCATCATGCCATACTCTGGTCAGCTGGTGATATACACCATCGAGGCAGACTTCCCGGAGAGTGCACACAACTAAAGATGTCCCTGTGCTGTCAGTGCCATAGTCGCCGCTTCTCTTTACGACCGTCTACCAGAAATTAGGTGGCATTGTCTTTATCCACTTCCAGCTTAACTGGTAGGTCTGTTTTATATTCCTGATAAGCTCTGTGGAATAAAGCAGAGGCAGCTCCCAGTAAAACTGTATGGGAAATCAGTGAAACATACAGACCTACTAGTTTCCAAGATCTTTAATGTATATTATATATACACATACGTTTATAGTAGGCGTTAAGTGCTGTCTTCAATTCTAGATTACGACCACGACATGCGTTTCACGAACGGGTCGAACTGTTAGTTTGGATGAAAATCGAGGTTTACGTCACTTCCGGTTATAGTGAAATACTGCCATGTAAATTGATTTAGGACTAGCCTACAGCACAATTACTTCACGAAATAACTCCAACTTTAGCCATATAGCATCTAAATCATTGCTAAGGTTGACAGACGTTTATATTCCAATATAAACATATACTTGTGGCGGTTTCTTTTGCAGGATGGCCCAATTGTATTCATTTGTTTCATTGAATGCTAATTCCTTCATACCGATAATGTTCTACAGGTTACCAACACTGGAGATATATACTGTATAATAGTGTATGCACCATTACGTGTTAATAGCATGGTATAACACGAGTGTCCTCAGAGAATACGACTCGATGATGGCATATACGAACATTCATATAGCTTTACCCCCGAACTAACTTGCCAAGGAAACCTTCATTACGATACACGCATAGTTTTTTTTTTATTAAACATCACAATAGTGTACTAATTTACCTAGTTCATGCCACGCTCCTGAAACAAGAAGAGACGGTTATTGCCGCCAGAGCAAGGGTTATCATTCCCCTTCATTAGCCGTACGAGTTATTGCGCCGTCTGGGCATGACCTATACAATGTCATGCACAGAAGTCGGCTTATCTCAACGCGGAGTTATTCATTTCTTTAGTCTCGGAAGATAAGTATTATTCATAACGGTCGAGATTTACCCTCACTGACACTCTTCAAATACTTATCTTTAATATATACTACAGCACAGTCTCCTTGAATATGGCACTGCTTCGTAAGTAATCTACTCTGTGCTTTGACACACTATTAAATCAAACTGCACACCGTAAGTCCTTCATACCTGCAAATATTCCTACGTAAACTGTTGATAGCGAAGAATAATGTATATGTGGTTTAAAACACAATACTAACCCTAGTTAATTAGTGTTACAATTATTTTAAAACATTTAATTTGGTGGTGTTCAAATAATTAATTCTACATGCGATTTATCACTCATATACACCGTATACATTTAAAATATCAATACATAACTGTATAATGCATTGTTTCTTGACAGATCAGAGTGTGTCCTCCTATATGTAGACTTATCTAATCACTGGTCCGAGAGGGGTACAGCCGACAGGTCCAGTGAATATGACAATATGGTGCAATTTTAACCAGAACCTGTGACATTCACTTCCGATAATTTCTGATATGAAAATGAACAATGTCTACATTACAGCATAAACGTAAGATGTAGACTATCATAACACATACATATTTATACTGAAGGTAAAATGTTTGGCAACACTGAATATGCCATCACATTGTATTTTTTAAATTAACTTTAAATAATAATATTGTGAGGATGATTTTAGTAAGGCATATTACTTTTATCAATTTGACGATGGCATTCTTGAAAAAAAAATATTGTATCAATGCGTCAGTGATGTCAAGAACTGTTTTGGAGCTGAAGTGGTAACAGTAGAATAGTGTAATTACTGTTTACATTGTTGAACGGTTGACATAACAAGATACTCTACGTATTCTAACATGTTTCGTAACACGTTATGCATTTTCTTTTGCTTTAAAGAACAACCTATTTTTCAACAAAACAACACATGCTTACCTTACAATTTATTAAAATATTAAAATGTACATGTACCTGTTTCAACAGTGGCAAGTAACCCTCAAATGTCAAAGTTCTAAA
>JAVCKZ010109039.1:0-10414 GCA_034780755.1 Lepetodrilus elevatus | reverse complement strand
ATGTAAGGACGGTACGAGGTCACATCTACTACTTCTGTTACATGTTACAGTATTACATAGACTTGTAAGTAAACACGCCGGATGTAAGGACGGTACGAGGTCACATCTATTACTTCTGTTACATGTTACAGTATTACATAGACTTGTAAGTAAACACGCCGGATGTAAGGACGGTATGAGGTCACATCTATTACTTCTGTTACATGTTACAGTATTACATAGACTTGTAAGTAAACACGTCGGATGTAAGGACGGTACGAGGTCACATCTATTACTTCTGTTACATGTTACAGTATTACATAGGCTTGTAAGTAAACACGTCGGATGTAAGGACGGTACGAGGTCACATCTACTACTTCTGTTACATGTTACAGTATTACATAGACTTGTAAGTAAACACGTCGGAGGCTGGCGGTCTGAAGCAGGCCTAGCACGACATCGACATGTAGATGCTATGACTCATCCCCAGTTCGATACAGAACGAGCGGAGATATCGATTATCGCGATGTCACAATGAAAGTCCTGATTCTCTGCCTTGGTATAGGCCAGTGTACGGAACCTAAATGAATAGGCACACCCTGTACCAAGGAGCCACTCCACTAACATCGCTACTAAACGCCGTCCGAAATCTCCTGACATTCTCACCAAACCGTCTGGAACCGTTCACTGAAATGTAAAACCTCCAATTTGTCAACATTAAGATTCTGGTTTAGCTTAGAGGTATTCTATAAATGTTGGAACTATTTCGAGCTTTTAATACAGGCAAGTAACCACAGTAATTGTCTTCAACGCAAACGTTTAGACCTATTGGTGAGAGAACCCCCTCCTAGATCAATAAGCTTATGAAAGATATGGGCAGCACCGCCCACGCCTGGCTCTGTCTCTCGGTCAGGTGATGCCGCTGTTTGTTGATTATCTGAAAGCACATTATGAGAGACGTTCTCTGATCATGTACATGAGTACGGAAGCAATGGATGGCGGGGTGGTGTGTGGGGGGTGGGGGTGGGGGGAGTGGGGGATGAGGGGAGCGAGAGCAACGTCCTTGGAACAAAAATACAAGCAGTGGAAAAAATATCCATCGAGATGTCCCGAAATAATTATGAATACCACACTGTAGCTGTAGACGATCACGACTATTTGAAGCATGATCTGAAAGGCTGAATTTGTCATAGAGCTCTGTCTTATGTATGTAAACATGTAATTTATATATGAGGCAGGTTTTAGAATCAAACATGTTTCTCCGAGGTCGAAGTTGGTCGTCTTACATTGGTTTGCAAAGGTTCAAACAATTATGCTCTTGAAGTAGCCAAATATCATTATTGCAAGAGATCAAGAGTAACTAATCAGGTTTTTGCGTATTATGATACATCTGTCTTTCTCAAACAAGTATGATGTTTTCCCAAGAAGATTTACTAATCGAGAAGTATCATTATGTCATAATTAGTTCATCTGCCATGTGCTCTAGCAATCGAAACTGTAATTGTGATGTCACATTTCTTGTTTAAAAGCATATCTAGTAGTCAATATCCCATAATACAGAATATAAAATAAATAATTATAAAAAGCTAATAGTACGTCCTGTGATGGGTTTTCCACTTTAATACCACATTTAGTTCTAACAGAACTTGTGGCTAGAAATGACCATCTGAGAAACGGCCAGGGTATTGTTTCTCGAAGTACTCATATCCACTACGAGACCATAATGTCTCTCGTAGCCATCTCTAATACATGTACTTACGAGAGCGCTATGGTCTCATAGCGGACATTATATATTATATATGAGAGCTTCGAGAAACGATACCCTGGAAAGGAAGTAGATGGGTCTAAACGGAGAAAATGCATCTTAATGTAATTATAAGTGCACATCAACGGACGGGGAATGTTGTTCGTTTCCTTAGTAGCAGAGATCTAATCAGTATGTACGTGGGAGTGTAAGAAACCGTGATTTTAAATATTTATAAAAGAAATTATAATTCATGTTCATTCTTCACTGCATTCGTCGCCTAGACGTTTCCATGGTTGTCGTTACCTCAGATATTGGGTCTGTAAGTGTGATCTTGTGTATAACGCTGCTCAGTTGGTTTATCTGACAGCCCACAATCCTTTCACAGCTGTAGATATGTATATAACAGTTATGGTATTATGTTCACGATACAATATCGCCAGCGAAGTATCATATTGTGTACTTTAGTCGCAGCCTGGTATTTTCTCAGAATGGGTTGTTACCAACGCCTACATAGCAGACAGTATTAAATTACCCACTCGTAACCCGATTTGTTTTGATGAATTTAACAATCATCTGACCAATATGTCCATGATCATATTATATACATGTCTCAATGTTCTAATAGTATCGATGCTGTAGTCCATAAACCCATTTGAAGAATTTAATTTTTCTGATGTCATCACTCAGTCTTGTCATTCAAGAAAGCTGTAGTTGAAAAAGAATCCTTTCTTTGACGTTGACGCCATGACATGGAAGAAGACGCAGGCGATGCTCTATCTTGAGATCGGCTGTGTTCATACGTATCGATTTAGCCGAGTTGTAGGCCTATGTACGGAATGCATCCATGTTGTTTTTTAAACCTAGAGACTCTCGTGGGCGGGGAGATCAGAAAGTACTCCTTCCGCTCCGGCACCTGTGCTGTTCTCATAGAGAGTTCTTACAATCTTCCCCCGAGATAATCTCAACCTTTCTCAATCAGTAACACTCGAACATAGGACATACTTCTACTAGTATTTGTGAAGAATTCAGTACGTCCATCATCTGAACATCCGGGTCTCGGTCCATGTGGCGAAACTCTGACAAGGGAAGACAGATGAGGGGGTCATAAACAAGAGAACAACTGGCATTGGAGAGCTCTGTTCAACATATGCTGTATTCTAAATATGTGTTCCTTTTAACCATAATAAGTTTGAGATTTCTATCAAAATATCGCATTACCCCAAACATGCCTCATTTATATTCCGAGTGTGTCGTGAGGTCAAGTTCATATAAGTTCATAGTATTTAATGCAAATGCAGTTTCCATACTTTTGTTTCACTGAATGAAACTATATTTAATCGTTTCGTTATCTCAAATATTCTACTGGGTATATATATATATATATTCTTCGTTTAAATGAATGTGTCTATTAAGCGACATATGGTACTTTGTATCATATCATTTCACCATAACTGTATTACTATATTTCTATCGCCAAATGTCACGTAAATTTCAGTTACATGTTCTCGGTATTTTTTTGCAATTTAAAATTATCGATTATTTCTAAACGCATCATGTTCACAATGAATGTGAGGATATTCCATTAGCAGGCAGTTAAACTGGTTTCTAACGCAAACTCGCTATTATTTTAGCTCGTGCCTGTTAATAGTATAAACTGTGCGACCAATCGAGTCTGCACTTATCATAAGTCGATCGGCGTGTATTGTGGTTTATGTCGTAAACTGCCAAGCTTAATACCAGCTGTCTATTGTATGAGGAACATGCAGCTAGCACTCGTGAGGGTTGACAAGACACGACTTCCTGGTCCGCGCTGCTTTATGGCAAATACTACGAATAGACCGTCAGTGTTGGTAAACACTTCTCTATATATATGTTATAGCTAATCTGTATAATCAGGTAATGTGTATAATACCTGAGTTTCTTCATTGAATTTCTAAGTCAATTTTTAAAAAGCCTGAAATTACAAAATGATTCCCTTTAATTGCCAGATATAATGGCATGAGTTTGATGAAATAAAATGAAGATAATATGTAAATTTGTATAGGCATTCATACAATTTTGTATGATTAATAATGTACATAAATGTATGCAGTTTTGTATAAATACATATAACAAATCTTAATTTTCTTTCATAAAACTCATGCCATTCTATCTGGCAATTAAAGGGAATCATTTTGTAATTTCAGGCTTTTTAAAAATTGACTTAGTGAACTGAAATTCAATGAACAATCAGGTATTATACGCATTACACATTACCTGATTATACAGATTAACTGTAACATATATATACAGTACCTTTTAGACGAGCTATGTCATGTTACAAGTATAATCAGTAGCGCAATCGCAGAACATTTGGACTTCGGCGACAAAGGTATCGGTGGCCCCGCATCAACATTCGCGAAAGTTACTTTTCTGACACGATCATCATGTAATGGGATGTCTACAGTGACAATACAGTTATCGTTCTTGGTCTTGCAGTACCATCCGGTGCTCGTAGGTTTACTGCAATAGTCAGGGCAACAGATGTTGCGGGTTTCCTCATGTCCCTAACTGACAAGCCGTGATATAGGTGAAATAATATCGAAAGCGGCTCTAAATCCCATACAAATATATATTAAAAAATAAAAATTACAATTATGATATAACTCTGGCATAGTTTGACAATTTGAAGGATTTTTAACAAGGTCTATTGATTGGCATAGAATGGACGTCGAAAAGCAATATTGAAGCTTTTTAGCTTGATGACAGTGCTAGTCTTGTTAACTCCTGATGGATGGTCATAGTGAACCACGCCAGGCTGGACGTTGTCATACAGGGAGATGTACTTTCATAGTTACCATTTCAGTAGAACTTCAATAGGACTGTGTTGATGTCTCACAAAAAATATTTACTAAATACATGTACTGTCTAATTTAACGCAATACTATTTCCATGTGAGGAGGTCTACATTAACACTCTCCTTGCTGAAGGCGACTTAAGTTGCCCGATCACATGCAGAAATAGAACACTTTGATTTTATTCAGCAGGGAGAAGGCATCTAACAGCCACGCTCATTCCATTGCTTCCTACAACATACGCCAGAGCAGTCACTGTCCCCTGATCTCGAGGATGTTACAGCTGTCAGTGTCACCGTAATCTGTTTCTCGTGGGAAGAGAACCCGCAGTGACCATATGCATAACGGTTAGACTCGCTGCACATGGCTCATACTGATGACAACCCAGAGGTCTTGTCACTGATTGTGTAAATGGAATCTAACGAAGATTGGTAGTCTCAATTCTTGAATAAATCCTTTGATAGTAGGATCAAAGAAACATTTATTCATCGAGATTCGTACCATTCACAGAGGGAAATTAAGGACATTTTCTGGAAACGAATCAACATAGAAGCAGAATTAGGGATACTGCTTAGCCTAGATGTAGCAAATGCAGCCAATTCTCACTGTTTAGTTAACAGCTGTAATATAATAGGAAGAACCTGAGAGAAAATAATAGACCATTAATGTAATTTCTGGTAACAATTGACTCATTACGTCCATTCTAGATGCATTAACTTTTTGACCTTAGTGATCAGAAACATCTCCATTTAACCCTCTCCATGCTGGATTAGACACAAGCACTACTCTTTAGGGCATCTCCGGTTGCCTCCAGCATGGAGAGGGTTAATGTACGTGGCACCAGCCTTCACGTATTGGTATGCTCATGGCGCTCGATCTATGGGTCTATGCTTAGGCTATTCGAAATTCTGAAAAGAGATGTCGTTGAATTAATATTCTTCCGGTCATGTTTGTGATAAAGGACAACTATCTAGAGCTGTACTGTATGTGTAGAGGGTTGTGCAGGGTGCTCTACCGCCGAGTCAGGTTTTCCGGGAGGTATTATTGATCCGAGTCCACCTATATTCCCCCAGTACTTGGCGTGGGCGGTCTGGCCCGGCTAATCAGTTCCTCACACTAACACCGGTCGATATTGCAATGGGATTCAGCAATCAGGCGATACCGGTGTCTCCGATTTAAATAACTCCGTGGTAAAAATGCCTCGTGCAAGGGAATGTTTCATAAACGTAGCTGAATGTGATGGATATATGTTCCATGGTGAATTGTATACTTAAAATGGCCTGTTTTATGTTAAAATACAAATATTGAGAACAAATATTGTTGAGTGATTTGGTTGAGAGATCAGTGTCGGAACAGAAAAGTACACATGCATCTTGTGTTGCTTACAAAATATTACTCATTCAGAGAAGCATATTCAACATTACTATCAGTCGATATGTTGAGTGTTAAGTATTAATAAACACAATATGAAATATCGACTAAATAAAACAGCTTAATATTCTGGAATAACATTTTTCAATAAACGTATGAGTCTATTTGTGTGGCATATGTTCTTTATATTTTTGTATGCGTTCTTATCATTTATACATGAGTAAAATAAGTATATATATTGCTAAAGAAATACTTATAGATATAAATAATACATCTATAGTATATATCAATATGTATCCTGTTAACAGTATTAAGTCTATGGTTTTTAGATGAATGTAAATAACAAATTTGTGGGTGGTTTTTTAAATCTTTCAAAGGTTTTTATTGGATTTTTGTTATATGTATAATTTATATTTTTGTTCTATAGATTTATATGGAAAATATCTAGAGATTAAATAGACCATAAACGCTAAATTCATTTCACTCTCAAGGGTATGACAATAATGTCAATCTTGAATGTATTAAGAATAAGTGTTTAACATGTAACGGATAGCTGTAATTTTGATAGCAGTAACATACAAAAGTATTGCTAATTAACACAATCAGAAAGAATAGATATCTCCATATAATACAAGAGTGTTCAGGATACATGTATATTTCCCGGATGTATTGGTGGAAACAAAGTCTTCGTAAGGGTAAATCAACAGACAGAGGCTTGAAACAATTAGAGCTGAGATACAGAACAATTTCAATATTATAAATAGCATAATAATATTGCGAAACAAACTTTTAGGAGAAAGAAAAAACGAATTTGGAACTTTATAAAATATTATTCAGTGCTTCGTCACTTTATCTAACAATATTTCTAATAAACTGTTAATTAACAATTTAAGTCAATTCAATTTCCATTTTCACTTTTCATACTATTCTGTGAACTTAGAATGTTCATGATGAAAATATTAACTGTGTTGCTTGCATGTATACATTTCGTGTATTTAGGTAAGGATGCTGTGCTTATTTTAGTTTATTTAGTTTTGTTATTGTTTTACTTTTTATTAATCAAATTTTGATCATGTTGGGTAAGATGTTGTTGATTCTTTGCAATTACTTTATGCCAACAGGCTAAAGGTCCTTCACACCACAGACGAGCGATTTATCGCCGCGTCAATCAGTGGCGACTACAAAATATTCTATCGAAATTCGTCGTTGCGAAATTCACTTTTGGTATAGATAAATAATAAGGTTCTCTCTCAGAACGTATATCGCCGGGTTTGTCGCCGCGAAATTCGCCTCCGGTATACATGTGCAAGAACATGTATATATGTAGTAATTAGTAATTACTGAGTTCTTTAAGTAAATTCAAATATAAGCATCCGTGTATGTACATACTAATATAAGCCCTGTAGCGTAGGCCTACTACAGCAACAGGGAGTGAGAGTAATGGTGGGAGCCTCATTGTGAAACTGACTTCCGGGGGCAGGAGTCTCCTAATAATGACAACTACTACTATACGAGTATAGGATCAGTAAGTCTCGCCGGGGTCATTTCCGGTGACAGTAATAAGTTTAACGGTTGCTATGAATGACATCTGAATCCTGACGTTTTCATGTGATGTCATAATGGGATATCGTCAATGTGTAGCGCATTTATGTGTTTTACCGGTTTATGTCACCGGATATTGAATGGATCTCTGGCTATCTCGTGTCAACTTACACTCCCTATAAGCGGCAAGCTCATATAACTGCGCATTCATTAAAAACCAGTTGAGAAAAACTATTGTTTCCATTGTTACGTCATGACTATTGTTCCTACAGTCTAACTGCAGGTGTAGTGGTGTATGTGCGAAGCGCAGAGCAACACATTTGCACTAGTTTTCGTGCTGCCCCCGCCAATTGCACGCCCTAACCCTATCCCTATAAGGGATAGTAAGTCTCGTCAGGGTCATGAATGAAGTCTGAATCGTGAAGTGTTCATGTGAGGTCACAATGGGATATCAATATGTTGCGCATTTAGGTGTTTGACTGGTTTATCTCACCGGATATTGAATGAATCTCGGGATATCTCGTGTCAACTTACGGACCCTATTGCAATGCTGCCAATGCTTAGAAAGTACTCATAATATGTAATCTTCATTACTTTGAAAATAGAGACTAATCCAGACAAGGTCTAGAACATGAACTAACTGCTATCACTCTATGTCTATAAACGCTATACTACACCGTGGAAGACAGATTACCGTTGTTAATGTATAGCATATGATTACACTTACATTAAAAGACATCACGGTAACACATTTCTCAAAGTTACGTATCATGTGTCTAATTAGAGTATACATCTCTATGAATGTAATTGGAACTAAGCTCCCAGGGTTAGTCTCCAATGCTTGGGTCAGATATACGCTAACTTTAAACTTCCTGGTGCAGTCTTCGTGACCCGTTATGATGCAACCAATCAAATGTCATGATTCAATATTGCAGCCAATCATAATGTGTACCCTTTTGCGTGGCACGAAGTACGTGTAAATTGAGTGGCTAGACGTGTTTTGATGTACAAAAAAGTGCTAACATTTTCAGATATATATATATACTATGGATGTAAATGAAGACATTTGTTTACAACAATACGTGTGTACAAGGAATACTCTCGCAAATTCCAAAGGATCGTTGAGCAATACGGTCATTGTAAAGTCGGTTGAACTGGGTATCATTTTTTCTGTGATTCTAAATTTAAATGGGTGAACATGTTTATCTTTAATATTTGCATTTTAGTCCGCATTTTCTTCTGAAACAAACTCTATTAATGTTTTAACGTGTGTATTTATATGTGCAAACAGTCTCTATTGAATCACATATGCGTCCATGAATATAATATATAATGGAGCCAGTGAATGGTAATTATGTGTGCACCATCCAAGAATAGATTTATACTAATTTATTACTACTACTACTACTCACTGGAAGTACTAAAAAAAAAAAATTCCAAAAGGAAATTTAATATATATATAATGGAGCCAGTGAATGGTAAATATGGGTGCACCATCCAAGAATATATTTATACTAATTTATTACTACTACTACTACTACTGCTGCTGATGCTGCTGCTGCTGCTGATGATGATGATGCTGATGCTGATGCTGCTGCTGATGATGATGATGCTGCTACTACTACTACTACTACTACTACTACCAATAATGATAATAATAATATATGCATTTGTAGAGCTCGTTGTGCGCAGTTTTAAAAACAAATTTGGATACATTGACAGTGTTTGCCGAGGATTCAGAACTAATGGTAATTGATAAATCTTTGTACTAAAGGGTTTTCATAATACCGTAGAAATTAATATATCGCCGTCTTAAATCAGAGAACACATAACACATAATTACAAGTAGAAATATAGATTCGTTTTCAATATAATTAAATCTAAATCCTACACAATATCCGCAAATTCTATAACTTTTCTATCTATATCCTGTTGGAATCATCTAAAACGTTTGAAGGCTTGCTTACATGCGATAGTTTGGATACAAGTGTAAATAGTCTTGAGGTACTTCTTCTGATTACTGATATACAGTATTAAATAATTGAAATAAATTAAAACTGAAAGTATGTAAACTTAGTGTGCCAGGAGAAATAAGTAGTTGGTTGAATGAAAATGTAGACGAATCAAACTTTTTTAAGGTAGAAATTTGTCATATCAATCTCAACAGATTGAGACCGGAAACTGATGTTCAGATCACAATCGTTCCAAGTTGTAGAAAAAAATATCTAAAATGTTTAAGGAAGAAGAAGAATAAGCTTTATTTAAACGTCGAATATGTACATAACGACAAAAAAAAGGTATTTCTGTACTGAGCTATTATTCCGACAAATAATAACAGTACATACACAGTAAATAAGCTCAAAATAACGTTTGTGAATTTATTTCTTAAATACGTAATCCCCCAAACAATATCAAACGAGGATGTCGAAAAGTTAGTGGATTTACTCGCAGTGTTCGACGGGCACTGGTTCCTGCAGTATGAAGTGTACGTGACAACAATCTTGCGGAAATTGCAGATGACGTTAGAATTATGAGCCTCTGTTGCATTTACGTAAAAGTCCAAGATGGTAGTCTTCCATGGGAATTGCAACCACCGGAAGACCATTCAGAAGACAGTCCGTGGTGACATAAGTCTGCCTTAACCTGTGCATGAGTATGCATATTGTTGTTTTTGTGCAAGCAAGTGTCGTAGCAATTACTGCATATGAGGTTCCAGCTTGTGCAATTTCAACGTCGGGTTGAGTGAAACGTTGCAAGTTTAAGTGTTTTTCTTTGAAACTGAACAGATCTAGAATTATTTCACTTAGGAGTGATTTAACAACCATGGTAATTATGAACTGCACGATACACGTGTTTTACAAAACACGCACACAATTCATAATAAATGCATTTGTAACGAAAATACTTGCGATAATATTGTATTTTTCAACAATTATGATTC
>JAVCKZ010109028.1:0-10414 GCA_034780755.1 Lepetodrilus elevatus | reverse complement strand
TGTGTAGGACAACACTTATGGCCAATGGACCTTGGTTCGGAATTGGCTGGGTCAGGTGTAACATGGTCCTTTCAGATTAAACATATACAGATATAGGGGTTCCTTTATTTTTTGTGCCACGTATATATACCTTTATAATGGCAGTCGGCGTTAAGATATTTACCTACGGTTCACCTGAGGCTCGTGTTTTGTTGAGGTTTGAAACCATTTCTCTGCATTGTTCGTGTGTATGCCAAGAAGGAGACGTGTCCAGCGACTGTCGGGTGGCAGAGAAGTTAGGATAGAACCTCAGACACTTCAACGCAATCAACTCATTGGAACTCTGGAGCTATACGGCTTAGGAAACCATCACAGCATCAAGAAGCAGCAGACGGACCCAACGTTAAGGCTTTACAAAACACAGGTTACTCTATTCAAGAACATTGGACATGGGGGACTGTTTGTCTTTTGCTGAAGTCGTTTTGTGTGACAGGTCACTCCAGCAGTGGTTTGGTTCCGTCATTCATGAAAGTACATCATTACCTTCCCCTCCACCCCCCATCATCCCCTGTCGACAAACGCTGATACCATCTACCTGGCCGCGCGTGACACGGTGAAAGACTTACCTGTCTGGAAGCGAACACTGCGTGCCCCTCCCCAACTACATGGGGATTCCGATACTGCAGGTAGTAGGCACAGGTGTGTTTGAGCACGCGTTCAATTCCTCTACATCTAATCTAGACTCGCCACACCTGGACCAATAACCGACCGATATCTCCACCCCACCCCCCGGCCGCTTCCCTCCCCACTCACAGTCGTAAACCTCCTGCAAACTACGTTTTCCCATTTGAACACTTAATTTTGGCTAAGTTGAGATACTTGGGTGGAATTATTCCACTCTTGAGATGACGTGCGCACCTGCGGCACTGCGGTAGATACCGTTTTCTCTCAGTGATAAATCGCTATGCGAAAGTCACTGCTCTAGGTTTAGTTGGAAACTGTGGTAGAGTTGAACGTGTGGACGATTTATGTGTATGTAGGCTAGTGTTTATATAGTTCTTGTTCTTGACCAACAGTTTTACCAAGATGGAGTGGAAGCTTCGTGGTCGTTAGGCAGATGTTCCATACTTAGGCAGATGTCCCATACCTTTTGCCGTACATGCTTGCATGGTTTTGAGCATTGCCATGCAGTCTACGGAGGAATAAATGCATTTTTGAATAACCTCTTTTCCCCCCTATGATCATGCGCACACCAGACCTCCAGGATTGTTACAGATGTAATTCTGCTGTTAAATGTATTCCCTTGAACCTGAGCGAATTTGCCGAATATTCTCATAAAAGTACATGCACGTTGGCTTATTCGCTGCACTTGTAGTGTGGAAAGTATGTTAGAAACAACTGATGCTGCATTCATACTATACCACATGTACACTAAATCCAACGATAAGTTGACAATAAGTAATAGGCTTTCCTCCTATAATAAGCACATCGGTATGCGATCACGGATTTACTTGACTCATAAGCAAGGACTTACGTTGGTCTAAACGACTCCCTATAATAATGGATCCATCAACTGTCTATACCCTGACCCGTATGCGTGGGGTAGAATTCTCTGAAGTCATACCATACCCGAAACTCCGAAATTCCCACCCACAATAAATTCCACTGCGAAATAATTGAAATAATGACTAAAACGCGAATACAACCGGTCACCCACCCTCCTACGCCACGGGCCCGTGCCATTTATCATAGTGTACTCCTAAACGACATCACCGGTCGCCACCGATCCGATAGACTCTCACATACCCCGCTTCAGACACGGAACCCTAATTAACTCTGTATAGATTCTGGCCCAGGTAGGTACCCTGCAAACATCCACACCGCATGTGACGGAAATGTCTGTCAACAACAGCTAGCCTACAACATAGTACTTTTCTTATTAAGAGGTTTGACTCCTGCGGTGTGGTTAGGGAACAGGCCGCAGGTGCCCGTCAGGTACGCTCCAAGCCTGGTGGTCAATATTGAGGATAGCATGAGATACACATTGCTTTGTAGAAAGGCAAATCCTCAGATTTATAACTAGACATCGGCTCAACTGCACGTGTTCGGTGGTGAAAGCTATGAAGAACACAGTTGAACTGTGTTAATTCTCCTAAAATTACGTAGGTATGAAGTAGTGTTAGAACGTTGCGCAAATTAAATTGGTCGTTGCCTTTGCCAGAAGTTGCCATGTAATGAACACTAAGCCTATTCTGCAATGTTTCTGTAATGGTGTCTAACAACTCGCCACAAGGCATCGTCTGTAATGCATGCTGCGATTCCACTCTGGTATATAGTACGCCTATCATGGCCCGTATTCTCGAAACATTGTAAGTCCTAAGAAGTTCGTAAGTCCTAAGAATTTGCCTAACTGGTTTTCTGCTTATGATGATTTTTGAAGAGATCTTTTCTCACTAAGAAGTCCTTAGCTAAGAAGTTTCGAGAATACGGGCCCAGGGTATCGTTTATCAAAGCTCTAATATCCACTATGAGACCATAGCGCCCTCGTAATTGCACGATCCCCATGTAGAGATTGCTACGAGAGTCGTAGATATGAGAGCTTCGAGAAACGATGCCCAGTTACAGCACCTTGGGGGAAAGCAGTGTAATGGTAGGATCAGGTTGTCATGTAAGCGTCAGACCATTGGTCTGAATGCTATTCTTAATAGTAAAAGTTAATATATAACATACCTTCTGCGTCCTCTGAAACCCACGAGCAATTCCTCCAGACATTCACCATACTAGGAAGCATTGGACGTACATTCAGAAGCTGACGTAATTCATTGCTTCTATGTTCCATGCAACACTTGGTACAAACTAGAATTACTCCCCTTTGGTACCGGAAGTAATCCTGCCCTGAGATTGCGAAATATTTTGATTGGATTTCATGCTCAAGATCAAATATTACATGGGGATATGTGAACAAAATATTGAGTTGAGCATGTTTGTACAAAAAAAAAAAAAACGCTTTGTAATCTCGGGCACCGAAGATTGCCGAGTATGTTTCATGCAGCAAAGCACGTAGAATTTAGAAAGCTTATCGCAACCTCGGTAGGATGACTACGCTATATACTGATTGTAATTACTATCTTGATTTACAATTAACCCGGTTCTGAATTATCTGTCGTCAGAGTACGTGGTGGTGTTGTTGTTGTTGTTGTTGTTGTCTGTAAGTGGTAAGTAACATGACAACCTCCTTCCAAGCAAGGTCCAGTGATCCCGTGCGCAGCGTCAGAGTAGTAGCGAGCATATGGAGTGGTAGCAATACACATTGCAAAGAATGTCTTAAAAAGTACCAATATTCTTTTTATTTTCATTTAAGTAAAAATAGAAAAGAAAAAGAAATAAAGCAGCAACTAATATTCGGATTGTAACTCCTTACCAGCTGTTTACGATTCCAGGTCGAAATTTCAGAACAAAAAGAAAGTATAAAATATTCATCGAGTAAGAATGGGCACTAGATTATTTTGTAATTTCTTTGGTCGAGAATTTTTTAACTATCTGCCCGCCTCTGTTGGGGTGGGAGGGGTGTGGGGGGCTCCTGTGTTCAGTAGCTGATGTAGGAGGACATTTATTTGGACAGTTAATAGGACGGCTAAAGAGCTTTCCAGTATAGAAAACACACGACCAGTATATCGGACGGGGGAGCGGATACCTTCTACGTGTATTTACAACGGCACCTGATCAAGCTCGGAAGTCGTGTGATCGTAATAAAAGTCGATTTATTCCTGTTCATTACAAATTAGCAGTATTCACAAAACAGTAGAAAATAAAAATTGACGTTTTAATAAAACAGTCACCAAAATGGGGCACTTTAAATTTAAAAATCTTGGCACTGCTCAGGCTAAATGTTTTCTCCCAAGTTTCATGCTTCTTTCATTAAACTCACATTTTGTTTCATCATTTATTTATTTATTTGTATTTCTCCTAGTTTGCAGTTACGATTCTTGAAGTGTGAAGTATGTACTACAATATCCGGACCAGACCACACAGACGATAATGCTATAAAACCTTTCATTATTACGGCTGAGTTTTAACCTTCTCCATGCCGGAGATGCCCTAAGAACAGTGTCCATGCCTAATCCAGCACGGGGAGGGTTAACAAATAAAAACGTGTAGTAAATAATAAACGTCACTATTTCACATTGTATTTAACATGACAACGGCGATCCAGTATCAATCGGAGTAGAGGTGCTCCGTGCTTCAGTATTCATAGATCCACACGTGTAGCAGGTTAATAATAATAATATAAGCCTTAATGGCCCATTTAGCGGTAGGATATATATATACCCGGATCGCTAGACGAAAACACGCACTCTATCTACGATAGTGGGATACTTTTCCTTCGGAAACGTATTTACTCATGTCAATTTTGAAAGAAATGTAGAACAGATGCCTTCTCAACATGTATATTGACCCTATATGTATGCAATAATTACACTCCTGAATCGTTATTGGCTTTTGCGTGGTTAATGACCACTGATTTCAAAGTTACTGAACTGTTGTGAATTATTCATAAAGAATCTAAGGTATTTGGAACATGCGATTGGATCGGATATAAAGAATGGATAGTTTTAAGCGATAACTCGTAAAATTGCTTTGAAGATCGCAAAGATAAAACAGCTCTTCGTGGTGACCAATCTCTGAAACGCTGGGAAGAATATTTTAATATTCTATTATTTCCTATAGACTAGTATTATATATAGGCCTGATAAAAGTCATAAGCACTAACTATTGGTTTAAACAATATTTATTTCCCAAACAAAAACAATAGTAACAATCACATATAGAAATAAAGAATGGGAAGTGGATGGGCAAACAGGAGGAAAGATCCTCCTATATATAAATGCCTCTCCACTTCAAACGAGACTATACATTTTCGGGTCAAGACAGAACATTTTCGGAAATACATACATTCATAACATAATACACATCATAAAACAAGCACTAACTATTGCAATTGATGTTATAGTAATGACCTCTGTTGTTTATGTAGATTAAATACGTATCCTATCAAAGGATAAGACACTTTCAGAATACTTCATTGTACTATTTTATTAATTATCAAAAATATTTTATTAATTATCAAAATTGTTTTCTAAATTATCAGTGTAGGCCTAACAATTATTAATATACTTTAAAATATTTTTTATTTATATGAGTATTTTATGATATCACACCGCCCGGAAACTAGCGTTCCAAATTTCAATATGTTATTACTGTACTGCGCTGATCTAGATTTCTGAAAAATAAGACGTAATAATGATAAATTTATTAAATTTATATTTACAATGCGGTAGTTCCATCTCCCGAGGCATACTCAAAGCACTACATTATTACCGTACAACATGCTATATATTCTTATCTTTTGCAAAACAATGATAAATGTGCGCTGGCAATAAAGATTCAAGTTCCTATTTTTAAAAAATCATTGAAAGGATTGCCATTGGATATTATACGAAATATCTTTATGAAGTTCGCCATAAGGTAGCTATATCACAACGCGCGTGTAGTCTACATCCTCGTGTTATCGGAAGTAAGACAAACACTCTTATCTCGGGTATCTGTTACTGTCTATGTTCAACAATTCTGCCGAGTCAGAGAGGGAT
Source organism: Lepetodrilus elevatus (assembly GCA_034780755.1). Taxonomy (NCBI): domain Eukaryota; kingdom Metazoa; phylum Mollusca; class Gastropoda; order Lepetellida; family Lepetodrilidae; genus Lepetodrilus; species Lepetodrilus elevatus. The sequence goes on along the minus strand of JAVCKZ010109028.1, from coordinate 4,787 downwards.
GGTTGATCACAATCATTTGGTAAATCTAGGAGGTTCCTCCACGTTTCCAAAGTACGTGCCGAGTTTATTTGCGTTTGTAATAATTGCTGACGAGACTGTCAGCAAATCTACGTTGGCGGGTTAAAGAAACGGAGCGATCGGGTTGTATTTTTCATGGGAAAACATGTGTCTTTGCTAGCGCTGATGCGCTACGTTTACCGTTGCTAGAGACTGATGCCATGAACACGGATTATTTTTGGCGTAGGTTAGTCACGGGCGAGGGTTTAAGCGGAGGCGGTGAGATCCGTCCACCGTGTCTCATACCATTGATATCAACACTAAATGAGACAGTTTTACACCCATCCGAGATCAGCACCCGAAATAGACGCGCCACTGTCCGGCGGGACGTGAAAGGCTCAACGGTTTGGCCAGACTCGCCGTCTGCTTCCTGCTCACCGGAAGTCGTCTGCTTGGCGCGCGCGGACACCCACAGACGACCCGAGGCTGAGCAGCCGACACGGGTCTACGCAGGCAACGGATATCTTCCGTGGTCTGTGAATTTATCATCATCATCCGTGCGGAGACATTTATTATATGTGATAACTTAAGCCTTAGGTAAATCAGTGAAAGAAAGTGTATAAAACGTTTATATAAATTAATTATATATAAACAAAAAGGCTCTCATATGGGGTTTTTTATCTCGCGATTTTAATACTGAAGATAAAAAAAATAAATATTGAAAGCCAGTGGGACATACAGAAAATGTAACTTGCTGCCCAAAGTACTTATGTAGACAAATCAAATGTACATACCTTTAGGTAAAATATGCGTGACCATGAACAATTTCAAGAAACTGAGCCTTTTATTAAGGGCTAAAACAATTGAGTTAACCAATATTTTGTTTTCCAAAATTGCAGCCGCCTATATTCATCAACAGGCTAATCTACCTATATCCCAAGGCCGCTCAAAGGCTAACATTAAATTATAAAAACAATTGGTCTATATAATATCAACGACTGATGTTCTCAACAGCGCGTTTCTGACTCAGACACATCGTTTACAGATGGCTGGGCAATATCTGACCATCTCACCATTAGCGCACGCTGGTTTTGTTAATACGATATTATATTGAGAACTGTCGGAGGAAAAAAACAACACCCCTCACATTTCACCTAATCCACGGGTCATATGCTTAATGTCGGAGTATTTATAGGCCGTGTCAATCTGGATCACACGCTGGAATGGTTTGATCTGTTGGAGACAGTATAGGGAGATGTCTGTGTATCATTTGGGCCCGGTTCCTTATCCTTGACGACACCCTATACCTACCTCTAGGCATCTTGCGACGAAACCGAGGGAAATATTAAGTAAACAATTTGCTAAGAGATTAGAACCCGCTTCACTTGCTGCGGTGGTGTTTGGGAACTGCATTAGCTTGTCCGTGCCAACCCTTTTGTTAACCCCTTTGTTAGTCCCACTATGAAATCTCAATTACTGCTTCTTCGTTGTACGGAGACACTCCTTCCAGATAACTTCCCGTTTAGTGTGTAAATGTAAGTCTATCTATACAATGATTAACCGTGGCCTTTCCACCGCTATTATTTGTCGCATTTCCTGATGTAAAAGGTACACAAAATTATCGTCTATTTTCATTTTCTTTGGCGATTATGACAACACAGGATCAGACGCTTAGCATTAATACGTCAGCTCCGACGTTAGTGTTCCCCACAATACCTAGACAATAGCATAACTTTAGATGATTAATAAATAACATTATTTTATTTACCAACGATAGACTCATCAGACGCATCGCACTGGCCGTGTTGTTATAGACACATGCTATTACGGATTGGTAAATAGAGATGAAGATGTAATTGTCAAAGTTAACAACCATGTCATATATTATACAAATGATTATATCTTCTTTGAAATAAATCCGTTAACTCCGCATTATGTTCATGTTATTTCTAAACTAATTAAATAGTTATGTATTATGTGGAACAGGGAGCAATGTATGATAAGGTAAAATTTTAAACCGTTTTGAATTGTATGAACCATCCTAGTCCTAGTTAAAGACGTTTCGTGGAAGATTTTTTTAAAGTAATCTTTTCCTTTTTTCTTTCTTAAAATGCCATGAAACGTCGTTGACAAGGACTGGAATCGTCCCGGGTTCTTCTGTAACTTTAATTCCAACCTTATGACCGTAGACGACACCATTGCTAGTGTTGAAGCATCCTCGAAACATGAGCCACTACATGACACTAATCGCAGGCATAAAGGCCGGGGTTTCAAGAATAACGTTGAAGCTACTGTTAATTTAGTGTTGCGCCGTTTCGTACAGTGGAGCCCAGACCACAATCTATTATGACGTTTATAGAACAAAATTGTATCTAGCTAAATTTAATTTAACATTCACAATAGGTTTCCTTTCGCTACTCTCCATTACCAACGGAAACCATCCACGATTTAAGTTGAATCAGATTATATTAATAATTGGCCAATACCTGGAAATAGTGGGTGAATATAGATTTCTACACTATTGAAATATTCAGGCTGACACATATATAACTTGTTGGTCTTCGTGATGATCTAGTAGAGTAGATATCTCTCAAGAATACCAATTTATCAACAACCGTTTTGAAACATCAGTATCAGATAAGACGAGACAAAACCATTGCACTGAAATGAATATGGTGGTGTGTGTTTTTAAAGATATGGGTTTCATAAATTTAAGCCTACTCTGTATAGATATGCAGTCAAGGTTAACCAAGCATTTATTTGTACACAGAGAAAAATAAATGTTAATTTTATTAAGATGGATTGACTGCACTACATAACTGTTTATTCTTAAAATAATGTCCATCAGTCATGTTTATGGCTGAAATGTGTGACACTTCACACCTACATCTGTATAGCGGCGGCAATGACACGCACGTATGATGAATAACTCTGCATACAGAACCCAGTTTGTGGAAATTGATTACCTACCAGATCGTAAGCCATGTATTTAGCTGATCACACAATGTCTGATTACACATAGCGTAATGCTGATGAACCGATTTAGAACAATTATGGACGGCCGATTCATCAACAAAATCAAATGTGTTTTTTTTGTTATTATTTTTTTTATCAGGATTGTAAATACAAGGATGAGGTATTTTATTAGAATGTCTCTGTCGTATTATAATAATTGTGACTGATGTGTCAGATAAATCGTAATAGTATGACGTGTCTGTCCAGAGTAATACGTACACAACCGATTAAAAACGACTTAAAACATCATAAAAATGCTGGAAGGATTTTTAGTATTATCTTTTACCTTGGCATATTTTGGAACTTTAGTTAGGGACGATCCGTGTAACACTTGTTAATTCAAGATGGAAAGCTGAATTAACAAGTGTTACACGGACAAGTGTTACCGTATTTAAGGTTTTAAACATTTAACCTATTTTAACATGCAAACATCGAGGAGAGTTTAATATGAACCTACACTACATACATAATGTTGTTGTCGATGACGCATGATTGTGTGATAATCAGTACAATCTTTGGAATTAAAAATTCTACGTATTCACTACATTCACTTAACTTCCCAAATACAATTTGAAAATAAAAACGAATTTAAAACAATATCAATAACAGACAACAAAACGAGAAATCCTACATGATGACCAAAGTAAAATTACCAAACGAAATAAGAACAACAACAAATTAAAAGAAATAATTAAGGAGCTAACAAAAGCGCGAAGGACAGAAACGACTTCCAACTAAACATAATTAGATGTTCAGGACGTAAAGATAACACTTGCAGTATAATGTTGATGCAAGTTGACACATATTGCTAGAACATAATTATGATGACGTATATTGATAGATCTACCTGCGCAACATTCATTATTATGAATATTTCTCTGGCCTACTTTATTTTATCGTCAGTAAATTATGTCATGACATTCGTATAATTGCCGTTTGCACGTGGTTCGTGATCGTATGTAATCCCAACACCGTGAACACGTGATTTATGTCGGAAAATCTCATTATAATCGGATCCGAAACCGACGCTCTCAGTGATATTTGGACATCCGTTAGTTTCGTAAAAGAATGTCAAAATATATAAGGAGCGAAACGAGATATGATTTTAACTAGATTCTATAAAATTATCACGATAGTCAGGATAATTTAAATTATTACACTAGAATGTACTATGTACTAGTATTTCTTTTCAATATTGTATCAACTTAATGGTGTTTTTTCTTTCTTCACGACGTGCATTATAAATTTCATATTGGCATAGTAGCCTTCATTGTAATGTTCAAATTGAGATAGATAACTCGTGTAACTTAATGAAATCTACATATAGATAGAGGTCACTTGACACATCACATTTCTTCAAGACGTATTGCGCTGCTATTTATTGCATCACGATACAAAGATCCACTTATGTTTTCGACGAGACATACAGAAATAGAATTCTAAATGATGCATTGCTCTAGTTACGAAGACTAGCTAGTGCATTGGAGGCACATGGTCCCGTGCATTGCATGGTTGACCGCTCAGGTTAAAGTGAAGCACGCTCGAGTTCGGCTGATACTTGGGTGGGTGACCGATAACCTGATCGTATCTAGGATTCGTTCCTGCCCCACACTGAATCACAGACTGAAAAACCTGTGGTGTCACCTTAGGCAAGTTGCTTAGTTCGAAAATGCCTCTGTTCACCCAGCAGAGAATGGCCATGGGTACCCGGAAGGATGATATGAACATATGAATGATAAACTTGTAGCGCCTTGAATGGCAGCTCGGGTTGTAAT
>JAVCKZ010109017.1:0-10416 GCA_034780755.1 Lepetodrilus elevatus | reverse complement strand
GTGTGTTTGTGTGTGTGTGTGTGTGTGTGTGTGTGTGTGTGTATACATACATTAACACATCCATATTTGTCATCTATAGCTCGAAGATCTTATTTATTTCAACTCCATTATGTTTGTATTAATTAATTAGGTTCATAATATGGCTTCGTGTTCATGCACCCAGGAGTAACTGTTTACACTAGACTGAGGTGGATCTGTATCTAAACCATCTACTGCATGCACCGAGTTTTGAAAACGTTCACTGATACTGATTGAGGCTACACTAAATTCTACCTACATATACACTATATATAGTTACTGTGGATATATAGTATTTAGTACTACATGCTGTAGACTAAACACTACGTGATATCAGCGATGATGGCCCGGGGTTCAGGCTTGATGTAATACTATACTAACGTATACAGAATACTTCCTGATGATATCAATGTGGTACTGTCATTTGAATACTTGTAGAATAGGCTTGCTGGTTATCACGACTCTCTTTCGCAACACTGCCGGTATAGATTATGAATTAAGTGCAACTGGTATATCCTATCAAGTAAACGCTTAGCTCCTCATTGACATTATACTAAGTGGTGGCTATTCTGGTATATCTGAGACGATAACTGTATTCAACATTTCATGAACGAGAGCAAAAGCAAACGATGACGTCATGTATACTTCCGGTGCGGCGTTAAGTCCAGTGACAATGTCTTACTAGGCTCCGAGATTAAACAATATGTGTATTAGCCTCGAGTATGTTTTCCTATCCTGTTTTAAGGAATAACATATGTTTAAATCAAATAAAAATAACAGTTTTTCGCCAAGTTAAATTATGTATGTGTGGCTATGCTAACACTTGTGACTGAATAATTTCAGTTAATTTATTTAAATTATTTTCCTGGGTGGGGCTGCCATTCATGATCATTTCTATCAATTATTTAATTGCTATAACAACAAAACTAATGGAATGGTTATACATACTTCCTTGTAATCTCTTGTAGAATGCTCACCTGATTTCCAGCCAGAACAAAACATACATTATAGTCTTCAATTAAAAGATATACATAGTTGTGTCAATATTTATCAAGCACTATACATATCCAAGAGTGTGTTTAATATTCACTTCAACGTATGTTACTTTCGCACTGGTTCTTTATGGGTATGCGCAACCCAACGTTATAGTCGACGTTCTAACGACGGGACGTAGATCAATGGCTGGCAACGTTAACGCAGTCAATGACTTCTACATGTGTCAGGAAGATTTATATCTGATGTACGTGTATGTCTGCAGTCTACGGTAATCACAGTTGTTTTCTCTGCCCCATACATTCAAATATCTGGCTCTATCATTTTGAGGAAATAATATTGCAGAACAGCCATTAGTTAACTCACTGAACTCACTTTGTATTACTTTTAAACGATAACATCCCAACACGTTATTACAGCTTACAATTCCCGAATACGAACAGTTACAATTATATCCGATTAACTCAGTAGGGTTCCATTCACCGACTCTGGCAATTGCGTATACCGTGGAATGACCCGTATACAATAATAGGATCCTCACATTTCAGATAACAGTTTGGTCATCTTCGTGACATTTAAACCATAGTTGGAATGACCATTAAGTGTGTTGGCTGGCCCATCTAATGAGACGCGATCTTCCACGTCACCGGGGACAGCCACACTGCGGACGCTGCTGTGTGGTGTGGTGATGGCGGGCGTCACGATGAAGCGTGGACAGAGGACAGTGTGTATACATTGGACAATAAATGCATAATTTGGATTTACAATATAAGTCCATTGACATGTCGGGCCTGCTCCTTTCTAGCTGTACTGTCTATACTGTCTGTCCGACGCATGCGCAGTTACACTGTGTGGTTTTGATCCTTGGGAACTGCGCATGCTTCGGACTGAAAGTACAGACAGAACAGGTAGAAATGAGCAAACCCTCCGTTAGAGCTACGTTGCTGTCTGGATTCATATACCTCATTAATAATAATTAGCATGCAAACAAATGTGTAACGGTTGGATTTAGGTCATCCGATATTAAAATAGTAAACGGTTGTACTAGTCTAGCCAGTAGTGAATGTAATGCCTCTGGCTATATATGAACCAGCGAATATCCCCAAGCAACGCTTGGAAAGTTCCAATTATTACGTTTGCTGAAAACATGAGTGATCTTACAAATGTTCTAATTAGTAAACAAGTCTGACTAGAACAGCGTCGACGAGATGCATGCTTGTAAGCAGAATACGTGCATTGTTTGGTCAAAGGTAATCTGTATGGCCATCAATACATTAGGTCATCGCCAGGAAGACAGATTCTACCGGAAATCACGTGATACTATTCTGACCGGAAGATGATGATGGCTGTTAGTCGCACTATAAGCTATGGACAACTACATTAAAACATGGCATATTCATACCAGTCGTAGAATGAGTCAGTATTGCCATGTTGTCCATGCATTGACCATAGCCACTAGTGGAACGAATCAAGATCAAATTAGAACAGAACAGAACAAATTACGAACGAAATATATATCAATGTCATGAATTTCATAGACATATTTTGTAGATAATTATGTACAAAAAAACAAATTGTCAGTTCATAAATTGGAAAATCTAACTAAATAGTATAACATGTTTCCTCCTCTGTGTTTCGGTGTTCTGCCTTGGAACCCTAAATTGGAGACTCACTGAAGACCATGAAGCATAGTATATGTCCATAATTATATGTGCATTCTGTATTTAACGTGGTAGCTATGCACCGTTGAAGTTCACATACATGTCAAGGTATATAGTTTTGCATTAGGTTACACGACCTGAAGGTCAATATGGAACCTAAGGGGAATGTGTACATGAAATACCCATCATGTTACCAAAGTCGGTTAAAATAACAATGTTGCTCTGTATGAATTCGCCATGCTAATTATCAAACGTGTCAAGTTTAAATGTTCCTGGTGAACGCACTATTTTAATTCATATAAGTGTACACGACTTAAATTTTAACACAACAGTGTGTATTTCATAGTATTGCCCCTAGGGGTGTTTCCTGCTATACAAATAGGTTTGACAATCAGTAAACTCCGTGATTTAAATTAGATCTAAGATTGGAACACGTAATGTGTCTCTAGATTGCCACAAAACTGTGTATGTATAGAGCGCTATACGACACAAACAAGGATACTAAAGATAAAAGTGTATGACATAGCAAAATGTGTTTGCCTAAAGGTGTACCCGTTAGTATCCCGGATACTTCTGAGGGTGTTGGAGACCAGGATCTGCTGCTCGTGTTTCCCCTGGGCTTTAGAAGATCACATTGGTATTCGCAATCAACAGTTCAGTGTAATTTACGTGGCAATGCAAGCACTAATAAAGCCACAACATGTATACACCTACCCCGCGTTGTCCCCACTTAAAGTGGTCCTATATTTACACAGAGCGAGATATGTAAAGATCAGTAAGTCTGATATCGAACCTATTATATGGATCAAAGATACGACGTCTAGTTTTCATATGGCAAAGCATTGTGTCAACATGTATAAAATGCAATAATATAATATCATATCTGCAATGTATGAGAATAACTGCCACTTCCCTTAAGCTGCTCTAGAAATACGTTGTTTCTATTAAATAATATAACTTTCATCTGCATAGTATTCATCTGAGATGAATCGCAAGCATTAATCATATTTACACAAACCCAAAGTGTCTTTGCTATCAACACTTTACGCAAAGTTAGAAATTGATCGACTTTGATGATTAAATTGGAAACACTGCTATGTATTATTTCCTTGCAGATAATCAGACGCTCAGCCAGCAAGTTGAAACTCAGTGTGTTTATGTTGAGCACGGTGGACGTGGAATTCCTCACTTCTCCGGTTCCACGTGAAGGCGTGTTTGCATTAAAACTTCTCCGGTTACGTAAACTGTGTATGGAGTTGGCCTGATAGAGTATTCGACATTCACGCCGGTGGAAATGTAAACACCAAGACTTGCCTGGTATAGCCCGGAGGCGCGTAGTTGTCTGTCCGGGGAAATAGGAGTCTTACTGTTACTGTTCAGATTCAATAACCGTGGTATGAGAAACAGTGATTTTCAGTTCATGCCGTACATTTCGGTTACACAATATTATTATTGTGCAAGCGAAAACAACCACTTAATATGTTTATTTTACAATACTTGGATCATCGATATTCTACTTTTTGTTTGCTACTACAACACACATTTACATTAGACTAGGAGTCAACTGATAACAATCAGATTGGAATATAGATTATAGATGGTTTATGTTAAAACTATTTCTATCGTAAGTGCAATTTAATTTATTATGCATATTATTAGCATATCGGTAACTAAAGTAATCGACCAGCACGTACGCATCCACGATGTGGTTTTACATGCCCAACATGCAGGAGTTAATGGATCGAGAAGCTACCCATAGCATAGCCAGCCGTGGTCAAAACCTAGCACAGAACCACTCACTTTCCCACCTCATTATAAGCTGACCTTCCTTATAATTAACGAGAAATGCCCCAATAATGTAGACAAGCTTCTGGTTGCCCGTAACTGGTCTCATGCTGTGAGCGGCTCCTTAACATGCCTGAGTGAGACGAGGTGTCCAGGTTACTTACAGACCAACTCTGCTACACCGTGGTCCGTGGCACAATGCATGCTTCCGACTCCTCGTCTGATGTCAGTTCCTTATTGCATTGTGTCTGAGAGGGTAGAAGGTACTCTCACCTTGGGCTCACGTCACGAGTGTGTCTGGAAACGTTCACTTCACCTCCCTCTGTTATGGAACTTTTAAACTTGTTTACATATGACCAGAACAGTGGGTGCAGGCGTGAACTGCAATACCTTAACGGATGTAATACTGTAAGAGGTGTCCATTTTGGCATTTATTTGCATTGCTTTGCGCACGGGTTGTATACGTTACTATCCAAATGGCGAACATGAAGGGAATGGTTCTACCAGGAAACAGGAAACAGGAAACAACGGTATTACAAAACACACTTAGTGATGAAGTTTACAAGTGAATATTACAACATTCCATTTAGTCTTATTTCGTTCCTCTTACGGATAAAAAAGATGTAATAACGTCAGTGCATAATTATGCTATACTGATATGTACGTGCACTAATCATGATCATTAAACTATCCACGTAATGGCTTCCTAAAATGTGCCTACAATGTTGGAAATTATGTTTTGGCTTCATCTGCAGAATGTGCTAACGTAGTGACATACTGCAATGCAAACCGTGCGATATATAGCTTTCACGAACATTAACCTTGCTTGCCTACTCGTATTGCAACAAACAGACTAGCTATCAGGCGAGGTCGTCATATCACTGTCTGAAAGTACCCATGGGATGACATCAGACCTAGCTAATACCTGGTTCGTGTCATACCCACAGATACATGTGCATGCATACATCACGGTATTTTCGCCTATATAGCCACCATGTACAGTGCTAATGCTTCTTGGTAATGTTGCACCGGGAACCGCCAATAGAACATCGATTATCTTTACAAAGGCCATACTTTCTTTTAATGGCCAAGGCACAACCATATTAAGTTGACAAACGTTGTGGTACATATTATCTGAATAACTATTTATCATGAACTGAACATCTAACGTATTATATTTCATGTCCTTCTCGAGATAATGTAATAACATGGAACAAATGCTGGCAATTCAAATAGCTTCCTGTGATCGTTCCAGAGCCATTGTTGTCCACCTCATGGAGTGTGTCAAGTGCGCAACTTCCTTTTGCAAAGCACGTACAATCTATAATTAGCTACCATCACATAGGTTACAGTTTTTACTGTGCAGATTGGCAGCTTTATGGCTGGGGATGTGGGGCAAATATTATCACAGATACTTCGTGGGTGTACGTTGAATCACTTTCCGTCTGATGGAATGCTAACAGTCTCAGAGTAATGAAGGTCAATGGCGTAACTTATAGTGAGAAAATGGGTTAGTTTCCCAATACCCTGGTGCTATTCTAGGTCTGCATACATTGCGCACACACTTCAATATCCTGGAGGGGAAAGCAAATAATACTATCTGGTTACCATCCCAAAACCTTGATGAAAATGGTTTTGTTCATCAACCCAAAATTTCAATAACATAACCCTCCATGGACATTACGTTTCATGTTAAGAATGGATAAAACTGATAACTGTTAATGGAGATAATGTGTGTCAGTAAGTACCTTTGAGATAATGTGTGTCAGTAAGTACCTTTGGCATTGAGTGTGTTTTCCAATCTAGTATTATACATAGAATGTAGCACATTCAAAACATCATCAACGTAAACCACAACGTTAGTAAAGACGTGCAACACAATGCCGTAGGGTAATGGGTATACTATATTACGAACACGCTAAATGTGATCGTCAATTACGTGGGACATTTCATCATGTATAAGTGATCCGATCCTCCTCGGTTTGATACGTGTCAGACGGACGTCTATAGTGACGACCCCAATGCCTCCAGTGAAGGAATGGTTGGAATAGCTGCGGAGGCTTGCTACAGTTTGCGAAACAGATACCGGTGAAATAGATACAATAGCATTGGAAACATAATGATCCGAGGATTGCAAATACGTGTACCTATTTCCAGTAGTAATACCACACGAAGAGATTAACCGCATACATTCACATACAACGAAAAAGTTCAATTGATAATGTTTTTCCGAACCACAAAACAACGTTGGGCGGAAATTAGTACTACCTCTGTAAATTACATATGTCAGTGAAGTGTCTCATGCGTCATGCGGCCGTGGTAGTGTTGTACAAATGTCACCTGTATCACGTGACAGGCGCACGTAATTGATGACGTGAATCGCAGAAGAAAATACACGCGAATATAACTGAAATATATAGTATCTGGGGTGAATACAATGAGTGATTATTTTACAACGAAGGAGGCAGGATTACAGAACGTCTGTAGCACTATAGTTGGATTAAATGTGGATTAAACTGACAAAAACGCCATAGTAGTTACGCATAGACCAACGCCTCTGATTGAGAAACGATGGGATATACGAATAAAATCGAACCATTCGTGGAAGACATGTTGCAACGTCCTAAAAGGAAATTCCAATTAAATGAAATAATATTACACGACGTCCAAATAATCAATCAAGCGACATAACAACATGAAGTGTATTTTTCCTTCTCATGTTATAAAGTATTATCTGAGATAATCATCACAACCCATTGTCCATATTATCGTTAGAGATAGCAAATTGGTATTCACTATACTTTCCCTTTCCCCTCTCATCGGGATATCCCTCCGTTACCTGGGGTGCGTTCAAAGACACGACGGCTTGCAAGCGGCTTACAAGCGACTTACAAAACTAGCCACTGTCAAGAGTCGTATGAGCGGTACATGGGACAGGGAACCAGTTTAGCTAAGCGGCTTAGTCAGCCATGTGCTATTTGAACGCACCCCTGGTAGCGTTGGATAGGGGTTACAAACAACTTATGCATAACCTACCATCATTCGATGTATCTATAGTAGCTCACTACACCATCGCAACATAACCTATACCGTAGTATTTAAAGTATGGACTTTTAGTGTTTCACCGAATAACCTATATAATAAGATACGTATAAACTGATGTCTGTAGAGACTTGGCTTGTAGGGCGGGGGGACGTCATCGGCATTACTTGGGTCTTTCATGGAGCTAATCAGCTCATATAACACAAATAGAACAATTATCTCATGTACAGCTAATTAAATCAACGTAAAGTCCTATCATTGTGAACGTGATAAATTCCAGCTGGCGTCCACAAAATATACAGATTATCAGATTATGGGTGTCCTTTTTTCCGTCCTTTGATGACGCTGCCACACGTGCTTACGGTGATGGTTAATTGTATTATTTGTCAACCGAAATCCTGATCAATTCCTTAATTGTTTCTTGTGGATATTGGTAATTCAATCTGTTTGTAACACAGGCAATGAGTCGTTTATCTCAGTAGTGTCATGGACAAACTTTCACTGTTGTCTCCACAACCATGGAGATACTGAGGTCTGTCGACAGCTTGACGAGCTTGGAAAAGTAAGCTAATTATATTTGCCTGCATCGATACACGTAAGATTGGATATGTCTATCTGTGCAAAGGGTCAGAGGTACGTCGTAATAATACTACCATAGGAATAATGTACTACTAGTACTATATAGATTTGAAGCCGTATTGGCTTCAACACTGCACACAGTTCGTAGCAGGTAAGTAGGCCTACTTACTAGGTAATAGGTGTCGTCTATACAACCATTTGTTAGACCTTGTGCACCGACGGTTATATAGTCCATGTGTATATTACTATAAATGAATAGTTTAGTGTTAATGCCATAGCTAACGCTTACTTGAAGTCTAAGGGGTTAAAGTAAATTACTTTGAAATTCCACTGATTGATATGATATGACGAGAAGCATCTAGACGTGGACATCAGTTTACGATATATACTTTAAATAGCACTGTTTGTGTGAGGATAAAGTCTATGATACAGCCTATCATTGATACCTCGCCAACACACATCCAGCTTACACAGGCCTTTATATGAAGTAATCAGATAAACACAGTAGCAGTCAACAGTTGAATCCAGGGAGAAGACACGAGGCAGAAAGGGCGCTTTCATTCGTCCTAAGTGTCCGACTTCCCCTAGATCAATGTATGGACTAACGCGGCTTATTCGATCCACTCTCGTCGTGTCCAGCTCATTTAGAACTATCCCAATGACGTTCCACTGACCCCCGTCCGCCTACTGACCGATGTCTTGTCGATTGGCAATCCCCACATTATACCTCCATTACGACGGCTGTTCCTGCCGGCCGCTTTGTCTCTCTCTAGACGCTGTACAGTTATTTAGCACTATATATCTCACCTAGAACATCCTTACCGACAGAGCTGGGTGTTCTGCTAACAGGACTATCAATTAATTGTAATTTCATTGCTATAACGCTCGTCAATGTAGAACAGTCTATGTTAGATGGACTCATAATGGGGGAAATGTTCGTCATATATTTGCCTGAACAGAACAAAATTAGCAAAGACGTTTAGTTTTCAAATGTGTTGAACTTCAAATGCGAGAATGCCTGTGTATCACGACATATTGCATTGTCAATTGATATTATTCACGTGCACTTTCTAACTGTACACTTTAATTAACGTGGGCTAACCTATTAATCACGTGGTCAACAAACTAAAGTGACGTAATACGCAAGAATTATCGCGTTAGAAGTTGAACGTGAAATAACTAAAGACATCTAATATATAATTTTCACAGTGTGTGTTCATTTTATAATTATTGCTCTGGTCGGTTGTAATATCGTCAAACTCACGATGAACACGATTATCCGTGCCACTTGGCTATTTGTCCATGGAACTAGTCCATGTTTAAAGCATTCTTCACCGTTTTATTGTAATTGTCTTGTGTCCGCTATTCAAACATGTAATTCATTTTAGGAAAAACGTCGTAATTCTACACGTTATAGCGAGCTTGTCAAGTGGTTAGGCCGAGGTGCCCGTCTACTGTCAAATTATATCACTTTTCAGTTTTGCTTGGAATTATATTGAAATCGATTTGTTGTAAAGTGGAAGAATGTAAAGTGAAATAGGTCTAAATGTCTGTGAACACATAATTTTAATAAAAAGCAGGCAAGTCTATCAAAACGACAGACATATATGACGTAGCTGTCACTCTAGTGACCCTCGATCACAACAAAAGGTGGATGCACAAATAGCGGAAACTGTCAATGCAGCTATATGCCCGTGGCATCTGATAGTGACGTACGACACATAACATGCTTATGCGTTATGATGCTCCTTATATTAACTCCATTTGAAAAGTATAATTCCATTATATCTCTACTATAGGTGTCAGGTAAGTTTCCGGTAGGTCTCATAGGTGTAAATCTAAACTAAACAAAGTGCATTCATTGATCATCCTCGAAACATGGGGCATTATTATATACAGTATATATAGAGCATATGACGGATGTTATAACAATAAGTAAGTAAAGAGGACGGGATGTAGTGCAGTATAGTAGAACGTTGGATTTCGGAGCCAAAGGTTCCAGCTTGAAATCTTCGCCCCGGGGACCCGGCATCAATGTTAACTTTCTGACGCGATATTAATAGGATGCATTTCTGTAGAGTGGAAATACAGTTCAGTTATCATCATTGGTCTTGTCAGTACCAGCATTCAGCGCTACGGGTGTTGCGGGTTTCCTTCTGTCGTGATATTAGTTAAACATTTTAGAAAGCGACTCTAAACCCCAATTTAAAAACAAAAAGCAAAATGACGAGGATGGCATTCCTTTTTTTTTTTTTGTATTGGGGGTTTAAAGTCGCTTTCTAGAATCTTTCACTAATATCACGACTTGTCAGTTTAAGGCAGGAGGAAACCCGCAACA